>RYFJ01003122.1:0-90693 GCA_003991445.1 Oryza meyeriana var. granulata | reverse complement strand
AATAGTTCGGTTAATCCAGGTCAGCTGGGACCTAGAAGATCGCAAGATCGAGTAACCTTGGCATCAAATGTTGTGCAACACTCGAGTTCAAACCTCATAAATTAGGTCTCCATAATCTTGGCTTTCTAACCGCCGTCAGTTCTAGGTGTGTCACTAGCTTGATGCGACAGTTGGCAAATGTCAGAGATGGCATCCGGACAATTCTCGTACAAGGTGCTCCGACTACACAATTAAGCATCCTTTCGAAACTCAAGAAAATCTTTTTCTTCAATTATTTGATACCGGGTAATCAGCTCTAACTTTTGACAGGTGGCGTGCAAACAAGAAGATTCACGACTGTGTATCTTTCACTGGCGAGTTACTTAAGGCTTGACTCAAGTCCGCAAAAATCTTCGAGAAGGCATCATGCACAACAACAGAAGAGCATTCAGGACTACTTGAGTGGTCGATACGGACCTACATCTTTTTTTCCTCGTCCAATATGGAGCATGGTGACTAGCAAAGAGTCGCATCTGACGAGGTGGACAATGAAATACTGATAGTCGTACACTGCTGGTCTGTCATTGAGTACAATTTAGTTCGTGACAGGTCGGTCACTAAAATCCCTAAATATGTGTCAACATTATCAGTTGTGCACTAACGGCTAAACCTGATGTGAACGTGTGGGAACTTATTTGATCGGTGAACGATCGGGTTGCACTAGGCGTGCTCCTGGTTCGGATCGGGAAGGCCCACGCTCGTGCTGCTCTGCGGGGTTTTGTTGCATGTATACATGTTGTATATACTTATAATTTCTACCTTGTGACTTTGATTTGTGTTTGCATTGCAACTCTACGCACACGTATGAGAATTGGTCGTACTCTTGGTTGATGGCGCCGAATGTGGTCGAGCCACAGCCCGTGCCAATAATTGCAGGGGTGAGTCGTAGGGCACAAGGATCAACATGCGCGATGAGGATTGCATGGTGGCTCACCTTCTGAAGAACAGAATGGAAGCAAAGCGCGGTGCCGAGGAGATGATGGGGATGACAGTGCGCAGCAGAGTGGACATCTACTACCGGATGCACGTGAGTCTCGCAGTAGATGTTGTGGTCCCAAAATTACGCAACAGCAGAGATCGTGAGGCAACAGTAAACTCCGAGTACGTCGTAGCACAGAAGTGAGGAATATGTAACTATAATTGGGATTTTAACTATGGGCATCATTTTTGAGCAGTTTGCTTTTAACTTGCAAGATGGCAGGTCAAATCTGGTTGTTACTGCTCCTTCCATTTGTTGCATGTTTTGGATCTACAAAGTGATCATGCATTTCTCACCTTTGTATGCATGTTCATGACGGTTTGTGAAATGAAAAGCGTTGAGTTGCTCATCCAGTTTTCATTTTGGTCCCCCAAGGTAGCACCAAATAAGGACGGGGCTAAGGGTCTCAAGCTCCGCACTAGGCCCAGGGGCCAGTGTAGGCCAACAAATTGAGACTGACCCTGCCCCATGCCTGGGAGGCCACCATGTTGGCCTGGACCTGGCGCTGAGGCGATGGCGTTGACGCTTGCCTATGAGAGGCGCCCTGCGCCCTAGACCTAGAGCGCTGAGTGCAGGGTCAGCGCTAGGTTGATTGCGCTACACTGGCACCATGCTCCTAGGAGGCCGCCATGCCTCTAGAGGCCCGCTGGGGCATAGGCGCAGGGCCCGCCTGGGGCAAATAGGCAGCCAGGGAACAGTACCACAACTTTGGGCGGGTGATCCTAGCCATCCTGATGTGGGAGTCCAGCAGGCGGCTCCCTAGGGACCAGGCCCTATGGTAGGGGGGGGGAGGCCCTCCTACCGAGGCCTTGGCAGGCTACGGTGCCTAGATCAGATGCTTTGTTCTCTCATCCTCATGCTCAGCTCACAAATCACAACCTGACACCACGACATATTTATTGTAGAAGCATGGCACAACAGCCTATATTAATTTTCCAACAATGACATGCTCACGAGCTTCAGTTTTGACATTCCATACGGAAATGAAAAAGTGAACGCCACGACATATTATTATCTATTAGTGGTTTGAACATATTAACAACAAACATTACTTGTCCGACAAATGGCATGATAGAATTCAGTTTTTACATGCCTTTTGGGGAATGAAATTTAACTATCGAGTATACGCCACATACTGGGATAGATTTCAGTTTTTACTGCTTTTGGGAATGGAACAATTTAACTATCGAGTCCCGCCACATACTGGGTGTAACGAGGATACTTCCTTCTGCTGCCTCGGCTGGCTTTTTTTAGCTTTGTGCCTCTGCTGCTTCCTCTTCCTTCTCGCCTCAAGCTCTTTTTCTCCTTGCATTCTTTCTTCTCCCTCCTTTCTGCTCTTGCCCAGCCCTCGCATTCAGCCTCATATGCATTATTCAAATGCTTTCTTTCCAACTCCTAACACATGCGAAGAAAATTACATCATCGGATGGACTTCCGTATTTATCCACTCCACAAAGTCACATAGAGGAGGTGGTGGTTATGGTACCTTCACCATATGAGAAATTAATTCCAATTAGGGATAAATGATTAAAATCGGTAGCAAGAATTTTAACTTCACAGCTTCTCAACTTTTTTTCTTCTTGAGGCTTGGCTTTTCGGGGAGTAATGGGCATAGTTACGACACATCCTACTTTGGCGATACAATGAAATCCACCTGCAATCGAATTGCCTCAATCACCACGACCAACACATGGGGCGAGGGATCGCCGGACGGTTTGTCGTGAGGGATAATACCATTTGCATAATGCTATCAAACACACTATTAAGTTAAATAAAAACATCTAGAATTAACACATCAAGTATAACATAACTTGATGAATAGCCATTTATAAATAGGTGCCCTACAAATACCTCTCTATCAATATCCCGGTAAATCACAATGAACTATGCTAATAATATTTTCTATTCGACTATTTCACATCTCTATTTTTCATTAGGGTTTGTTTATCATTAGTATTATCCTTCACTTAGGGTTGATTGCATTAGAGCATGGATTATTGTCGTTCCAATGCAATTTAATAACCCATAATATAAATAAATGGTATACATGCTATATATCAGCACCACAGCATCTTATTTCAATAACTTGGTGTAAACAAATAATTTGACTTACATCCCTCAACCAAATTCTTCATAGGTTTACCTAAACTCAACAAGCTTGATAAAAACAACAAATGGGTAGAGAAATCGGCAGGAGATCATGACAAATCTCTCAAAAACATTGATTTGGCCAGAAATTTAAAGTTGATTTGGAAAGAGGAGGAGAGAGAAAAAGCCTCCCCAAATGGCTATTCTATGCAGAGTGAATATTCTATGCAAGATGAAAGAAGAAGGGATAGGTTGGGGGTGGCAGGAGCGGTGGGGACTAAGTTTCCTACCTTGACGATCTTTTCGCGCTGAGCTAGGGGGTTAACGCAAGGTCCACTATCCAACTACCTTGCACGTCACATGCCAATCGCCATCGTCATGGGGCTGGTGAGTCAGTGGCTAAGATAGCTGGTTCTAAGGATACGGACCTTACGTGTTGGGCTGACCTGAGTCTATTTATTTACAATAAGTATTTTGGCACGATTCATTTTAAAAATAAGCAGCAAAAAAGAGTTACATTAAATTTTAGCTGTGATTGCGTAGGAGGATGACCAGCCGGCACTGAATTTGTACCGAGGAAGAAGATTTGCAGAAACTGCAAACGGGGTGGAGACCGTGGAGGAACGTCACACAGGAGTCGGTCAGGGCTGTGCGCTTGCATAGCGAAGTCAGCGTATTTAGCTGTAGATTTATTCTTTATTTTATAAATATAAGAGATTATACTATTTATTTTTAAAAATTTAGAAACTATCAAAGACATTGTTATAAAACAATAACAAATAATATTTATGCGTAGTGTCCGCTTCGCGTCGCTGCCTACGTCACGTTGGCCTCGTTATCCGTGGCAGAGCTGGCACCTGACCGGATCTGGCGACGTCCGTAAGAGCATTCCAGCAGTGACTCTAACACAACCCAAACAGTTTTTTGTTTTTGGGTGGCTGGACAAAAAACTAGATCAAAGCAGGACCTAATAGGGCTAAATTATGAGGAGAGCCCAATCCAGCCCCCAGCCGTCCTGGGGGTCTACACCACAGGCCCTATCGCGTTTTTTTTGACGCCTACGACAATTCTCAAGTCAACGTGCCACGTCCCGTGACGGAGAGAGATTAGATTGCTGCGGCCGCTGCCCGCGACTCCTGCGCCGTGCGCCGCGCACCAGCCTCCTGGTCGCAGCGGCCTCCGCCCGCGCGGTCCCCCGCCGCCGGCGTCCGCAGCTTGCCTCCAGCCGCCGGCTCCCGCACGGCAATCCCGAGCGCGGCTCCCCTCCCGCGCCGTGCCTGCCGCGCTGTCCCGCCCCACCACCGCCCGCCTCCAGCGCCCGGGCTCCCGCGGCCGGCCACCCCGCCTCCGCGCTCAGCCGCTTCGCCGCCGGCTCCCGCGCGCCGGCCTGACGTGCCTCTGTTGTGTTGCGTGTGTCACTGTGTTGCATATTCTTTAATATATAGTGTAAATAGGCAATATAAATTATTCTAATAGTGAAATAATAGAAAAATAGGGGTGAGAAATGGGGCTGTTGCCTGGAGTTCGGAGCATTTTTAGGGTCAAAAAATAGGGACAGCCCATTTAACATTTGGGGCTCTAAAATAGAGGCTAGAATTTCGCTGGGAATAGTCGGTTCGCACGAGTCACCTATTGAATTCTTATGACACTAGATATGAAAGCGGGCGAGATAATTCTCGTTTTATTTCTCGGGTACCTAAATTGTACAACAGGAGGTAATTGTATATGGGTCTAATATTTGAAGGAACGCAATAATTGGTAATTGGCTCAGCGCAATGAGTATCCAAAATTAAGTAAGATGATGTTAATCTTTATTTATTTTGAGGAAAAACTTGAGATCACGGTGACGTACTCATCTTTGGTTAACTTCCGGCAACGGAATGGAACATAAACGTAGAAACTATGATTCCGTGATTACAGCGACACATTGCTTTCTTAGTCTACGCTCAATGATAAGCAGGGAACAAGAATGAATCCGTCGTATGCTCATTGCGTGCCTTTCACTACAATTACAATAGGCCTATAGAACTCGCGAGACGTTGGAGGAGTAAACATAACAACAGAAAGGCTGTACCGTGCCGGCGTTAGCAAAAGGCTCAGTGGGGGTGGCTCGCGTCGACCGGGTCAAGCACCAATCCAGGTATAAGATACCCCCATTACAATCTTCAGCTACTTGGACGAAAGACCATATGTCTCATCATTCGGACTCTAATTCAACGTTTTTGCTTTCCGATGGCCTCTGCGAACGATAACGGCACATAGCGAAACCACAGGTCTATCCTAACTAATTCGGGCTAAGACTTGGCGTTCACCAGAGCCAACGTATTACCATCATCTTCGTAATTCTGTTAGCTACTGTCGTCGCGGAATTATACCGTGGCTGTCACGGACAAACGAGCTGACGATACCGGAGCCGCGAGAAGCTCGCAGTGGCATACATTGGTTTTGGAGTTTTAGTACGCGAGAGGTTTTGACTAAAGCCTAGATAACTACAAAACCAAGCTGCTTTCGTCTGTTAGCGAACGCATAGCAAATATGTGCGTATCTGCCAACGTCTGGAATATGAGCGACAATGAATATGTATAAGAAAGAAACACAAAGATAATGAGCGAGAAATTTATATTCACGGAAAGTTGTCACCTGCATCAACGGTGTTTTATTTGCTACGGTGATCATATGATCAAAACAGAAAATCTCAGCAAGATACCAACTCCCACAACTCCTCATGGTGAGAGAGAGGACACTTAATAAAGCCGCTCCTCGATAGCTTTGGCCTTGTAAAGCTCGGAGGCACAGGGCACTCCTTTGTCAGCTAACTCCTAACTCAAAATGCCAGAATGCCTGCGTTCTCGCTTGTTGGGATCATAACATATAGATGTGTGTGACATACTATCAACGAAGGTCTCTCGAGTAACTGAGAAAGTATTAGAGCCTTTGCGTATGTGTTTTGAGGTATTTATAGTTTGACCGCATAATCCAAAAACTATCCTGTCATAGTTAACACCATTAAATAATATTGCTTTTCTGCAGATAGCCATTCTCTAGAAAGACAGTGCATATAATACACTTAGGAAGAACAACACCAACGTCCACTACATAACGAAAAGAAACAAAAAGTCACAACGAGAATATGCTTATATTAGTCTATTAAGTCCCTGGTGTGTTTAAGAAAGAGACTGTGAATAAAATAGACAAGATTTGATGTCCGGTAGAGTGGTTTTCGCTCCTTCCATACATTGCGTGTGACAAGTTGTCAGACATCTACATTATATTGGCTGACTCATTCAGATCACATATCAATCACATGAGAGGAGAGGTGTATAAAAAAAGGGTTACCGGAGAAGATGATATGTGTAGATTAAGACATCTCTCACTCTAATAGACATTGCGCCATCTCAGAAAGGAACAAATATGCTATCATAGACCATTGTGACGTTGACTCTAATTGTACATGGGCAGGATTGACGATGCTGCTCCCTATGGAGATACTCTAACTTGATGCAAACGCATAAGCATGAAGTGTCTTGACTCGCTCTTCGGTTTCCCACTTTTACAGTCGACATGTAACTGTTTTTGAGAGTATTCCTAACGATCTGCTCGGTAGTGATAATGACGAATAAAAATCACATTAGGTTCGAATGTTTCCTTTATGCAGGTTGAACAAAGGACTCGAGAAGACTAAGTGTGCTACTAGAGGCAGCGTAATACGTTGAAATTAAGAGATTCCTCTTGCAATGGAGCAATCTATAATACGATGAGGAATGTAAGTTCTTGGGCAACCTAAGCCAGCAGCAAGTGGAATGGCAACAGAGGTAATCATGCTCAATAACGGCCCTTTCAAGTAGGGTCTGCTTGGGCACCATTCCTGAAAAATGCTGCTGGTGCTTAAAACAAGCCCTTCGCTACTGTTTGCCGTCAAGAGAATGTGAGGCTCCAAGGCATGTTGCCTTGTCTACTTACTATCGAGATAGCCAACATGAGCTAAGTAAACCTTTGACTTGACAGCGCTGTAAAACATACGTGTAATGTTCCGCTATCCAGAGTTACTCCACACCGAGCTCCAGACGGTGTGTACAGTTTGTATTAAGTGGCCTTTACCCGGTGCATAATCTCCAATTTTGGTCTCAGTGTGGTGAAGAGTGGGTGGATATGGTCAGAAGTTGGAGTGTATTGCGTCGAAGGCGTGGTAGATACGATCTAATAAGATGAGGTGAGAAAACGCTGTAAATGATTGGCTGTATGTAGCGTTGGAACATCAGTGTTTACAAGGTCGAGCGGTGCTAAAATGTGTTGGGCTCAGGTATGCCTAGGCTGTTTTAGGCTCCAGTCTACAGAACTGTATCAGAGGAATGCCTTATATATATAATTTAGAACGAGCCAGCGGAAGGTTTGTGCCCGGAAGTCCACGGAAGGAGGCTCGAGTTTGGAAAGGCTCGTTCCAATATTACTCTTGTAACTCCAGGCAAGGCAGTATGGGGTAGGGAGGTATAAAGATGTCTAACTCAGCGTGTACCTGAGAACACAACCATATGCGGGATGGGCCAGAAGCATGAAAAGTCTCGAATAGGAAGGCTGGCAGGATAGCTATGTGCGATCAGATGCGGCTATCACGTAAAGGAGAGCGCTTAAAGTCCTCTCACAGGAGAAGAAAAAGAGAAGCCTCATGTTGGAGTCACGCGGGGTGAGGAGCGGTTGTGTATAAGTCAATTTGTTTCGTTCACGAATAATTAAGTGGGATAGGTCGGAGTTCAGCGGCCGCATTACATGTTGAGTCCATTTACGGTCTAGTATCTATCGCTTGCCAGCACAGACTCATCATGGTAAATACTCGTCTTGAAGCACAGGTGAGTGTGGCGAAGCACCTAAATATGGCATCACAAGTTCCGTGCTGAGAGGTGGGCTTAGTAGGCGTTTTGAATATCGTGAGAGCCAAACATCATCAGTGAACGGCCCGGAGCGAAGAAAGTCGAGAAGAGACGCACCAGACTAGTCGTGTAGACTACTGCGCATCCTCTATGGGGAGTGTTGGCATCCACTGCACAGGCAATCTAGTATTTCTTTTCCAATCTTCTCAATGTGAGGAGCAGAGTTAAAGATGTTAGCGTATAACGCTATATGATGTAGCAATGGTGCAGAACAATGAGCGTATATACGGTGAAGACGGAGTTTGGCAGCTGCTTATTGGTAGCTTCTTCAAACATCAATGACTACGATGATTGTCTTATTTGGTCCTCTATTCAGTACGATCATGATCCACACTTGAAAATGCAGAACTCCCGTAGATATATACCACGTGAAGTGGTTTCGTGTGAGCTTCATGTTAAGGAAGACCTAGATTAATTCAATAAATATTACGAAGTCTATTCTACTGAGTCTATAACATGCAACACAGATTTCCATGTCCAATCATTATTTCCACGAATTTAATTATCAAATCAAGCTCTTAAGCATGTGCGCTAGCCATACACTCTTCTATCACTCAATGAATATTGCCGAAAATTCGTCCTGGACTTGCTCAGACCGGAGGAGAGAGAGAGAGAGAGTCTGTGATAATAGCGCAATAATGCTACTGAACGGAGAGCTGTGCTGACCTAGGCGGATTCAATAAGAATGTCGACTGCTATCAAGAAGACAAAATTGTGTGCATCCTCATTCAGTATAGATGCACTATTGGCTCGATTACCCCAGACATAATCCCCACCGAACAGGACTGCAATCGTAGTCACTGATATTGAATTCACGTACGAGCATGTTTCGTAGACGAATCGACGTTCGCGTATACCCTGGTCTAAATGTAGCATAACTCTGCTGAATGCGTTCCTAACTAGTGGGCATTTGGCTAAAGCATCGAGCATAAGGCCAATGCTTTCTAAGCACAGGAGTTATCAGAACAGAACTGAGCACGTGCAAAGGTTGCTATTACGTAGTCCAACATCGCTCCAATTCTTCCTTAACGGTGGTATCCCACGGGAGGATATTACACTCACTGGGAACCAAACAGGGATCGACTCTTTGCTCGGCTAAACGCGGAGGTGCGATTGGCACAAGAACAAAATCGAAGAGGATACAGAAACGGACAGGATACGCGTACTCGACGTGCTTCGGAGATCGCGCAGGGACGTCGAGGCTGTCGAGGGGGCGCGCGGGGTTCAAAATTTGCCGGCAATGGGTTCCTCTTAGGGAAACAGGGTACCGGATCGATAACGACAGACCAAGTAATGTGCTTCCAGGAGTAGGGGGTAGTGTGCTCGTGGGCTAGGTGCTGATAGTGGGCCTTAGATCAGTAATACGGCTCCGAAGCTCATGCAGCTCCTTCGAGGGCTTGTCGTCAGGCGTCTCGGTGGTGTAGCTAGGCTTGGAGAGAAGGACGCATCTGCTTCCTTCGGCTTTTCAGTTGGGTGGAGGTGTGCACGGCTATATCTTCCCACGGTAGGGGTGCATACCAAAATGGTTGGCTATCCCAGGGACACAGATCTTGCAAAATCGCAGGCGGCTCCACGGCACAACGTCTCGGTGGGGCTTCAAAGGGTTTCCGGGGATAAGGTTTTGGAAGGTGATCCTTCGTCTCCGGAAGATGGAGGAAAACACCGTCACTTCCAGCTTGTTTGGGATCTGAACGATCTGCTCATGGAAATATGGCTCCTCGTGTAGCCTAACTGCGACAGAGGAATTCCAGTTGCTAGCATCCTCATTGAGCTTGTATACAGCATGCCCTCGGTTGCTGGTAGCGGGGTTGAATATGGTTATGGTTTTGGTTGGCTAGAAGGGAGAGCTTTTTAAGTAGTAGAGGTTGTCCGAGGGTGCCTTTATGGGTGCTTTCGCTTCTTTTATAGGAATTTTTTCAGTGGTTCCTTTGGTTGGTTCAGCATCTTAGTGCTTGTGCATTCTTGCAGTAACCCCTGTCCCATTTACTGGTGGTGGAACAGCACCAGGGGTTCGAGGGTTGTACTACCCTTTTTCTTAGTCATCGTTTTTCCCTAGGTCTGCAGACGCCTTGTCCCAAGGTGTTGTTCGACCCTTTCTTCGATGTTGCAAGACTCCAGAAATCCAGATTCGTCTAACTCGAGAATAACAGGCGGTAGGCTCCCCCTTAAATTTTTGTAAGAGATTGTGCTTAGGGTTGTGTCTTCATCTGGTTTGTTGCGGTTTTTCTTATACAATATTGGAAAGTCCTTATTGGTCTAGGCTGTGATGATTACATAAATGCTTAGGGGCTTTCTGTTCTCATAAGGTCCCAGAATCAGAGTAATCCTTTAGATGAAGTTAGTCCCGAGTGGCGGATTCGTGTTCTAGAACACTCTTCCAGGTAGCTTCTGTACTTGTCTATCGTGTGTCCTCTAACATTGTTGGGACAGAGACTCTGAATCTTTCGGGATCTTTGATATGCTGGGTGCAATCGATGTATATCCTATAATCGGTGCCTTTAACTTGGTACGGTGCTTGATCTGGGTATTTTCGAGGATCATGTTGAGAAGACTGGTTTTTACCAGCTCAAGTGGATCAGGTTGAGTTAGCCACCGCCTGTAAGTTTCTGCTTGGCTGAGGATGGGGCAACCTAAGCGGAGAAATTTCTGCTTGGCTGAGGGATGGGGCAACCGATCCAGAAATTTCTGATCTCAGACTGATAAGTAATCTCTAATATCAAGTCTTTGAGAAGATACACAGAAATCTAGGGCCCACAACGCAGACAAAGAGAACCCGCATTGTTCGTCTAATCCGCAAAGAGGAACACACACCAAGACTAAAAGGGAAGATAATATTTAGTTAACTAATAGTGCAATGGATAGATTCATTTTTAGGAAGGGTAAGGAAGTGAACGGAGGGAATAGGGCCTAGAGGTTGTCAAGATATGATCTGGCATTCTCTGGGTGTTAGGGAAAGAATTAACAGGAAGCCGAAATTGGCTGAGGGACTGACTAGTGGGGCACGGAGGTATAGTCGAGTTTTATTTAATAGGTATGGTGTTGAGCCGGAGCGAGTGGATGGGGTTTGACTTTTGCTTGGATCACAGGAAGGTGGATGAATTATAAAGGGTCCCCGTAGGTAGGTCGGATGGTCCAGGGAGGAGAACAGACTTTGTAGATTAAGAGGGGCTTGAGACTGACCAAAGGGGTGTAATGTGGACTGTATTCAAAAAAGAGTTCTATGTCAAGAGTAAGGGGCAATGTTATCCTAAAACAGTAAACGGTAAAACGTTGGTCACTCTCTGTTTAGTGTTTAAACAGTTTAGACGGTGTTTAAACGGAATTAAGCGGTCTAACGGTTTTGTCTAAATCGATCCACAAATATGTATTTATGGATATAAAAATCAAATATTATCACATAGTACAACAAGTTCCTCTTATCCAAAATAAAAAAGGATATTTATTGCACGGAAGCAAGGGCCCGGGCTACGGAAGCTGACCCCGGGCGAGTTCCGGACGCCGGGTGCGGGCGCGGGCACGAGGCCCGGAAGCTGGGCGTAGGCGCGGACACGCGAGGATCGGTCCCCGGCCGAAGCGCGGCTTCCGGGCGCGCGCTAACAAGGCGCGGACTGAGGGCCGAACCGGGCGCGGCGCGGACACGCGAGGACCGGACCCGGGCTCAGGCGCGGCCTTCGAGGGACGGGCGGCGGACACGTGAGGACCCGGACCCCGGGCGCAAGCGCGGCCTTCCGGGGGGCGCGAGCGCGGACACGCGAGGACCATCCCGGCCGCAGCGCGGCTGCATTCCGGGCGCGCGCTAACAAGGCGCGGACACGAGGGCACGAAACCGGGCGCGGGCGACATGGAGGAGATGAAGCGGGATTTAGGTACTACCTGTAGATGGAGCTGACGTGCTCGTAGACCTGCAGTTCTACAGAGCGTCCAAGCTTGCTTGTGATCTGAGAGCAGGGGAGGAACAGACTCACAGTGGATACTGAATGGAGTGCGGCATCAGTGCGTGGCGATGGATTCACAGCGGTAAGCTACGCAGCGGCTATCCGGTGAGCAGCATGGAGTCAGCTGGCGAGCGGCGCTAGGGTCAGAGCAGCGCGGGGCCAGCCGGCGAGCAGCGGCCGCAGCGCTTGAATGAGTGGTGCTCGTGAATGGGGCTGGCGACGGACAGAAGGAACCCTAAAGGAAATGAATTGGGAGAGTATATATTGGCGTACTGCGAATAGGGCCAGTTTTGCGCGCGCCTCTTGGCGGACCAAAATTTCATTCTGCCCCTGAGTTTCTATCTCTAAACGACCGTTTAACCCGCGTCTCATCGTTTAGTGCGCGTCTGTGTCGCCCGTTTTCTCTCCGTTTTTTACCGTTTAGGACCGTGTAAACGCTCCGACCATTTAGGACGCGTTTATGGGCTAAACAAGACGGAGAGCCACTGTTTCCATTTACAAAACCGTTTAGACGGCGTTTAGGCCGTTTAGGCGAACATTGGTAAGGGGTGGTAGCAAACTTCTATTAGGAGGTGCTGTTGGGCTTAAAAGGGGTAAAGGAGGTAGAGTGGACTTTCTTATTGGTTGTTGGACCTGAGGGAGGAAGACTAGATTTTTGAAGCCCAGATGAGAGAATTTCGAAGTCTTCATGATACAATTGAGAAGACATGTATATAACACATTCAACTCTATTTTATTTGGCCTATAAAGCATACCAAGATTTATCCAATGGTAAATTACTATGATGAGTGGTCTTACCTGAAGCAATATGGCCATTGATGAGAAACATGGTGAGAAAGTTCTTGTATAAATAGGCAGGGACTGCACTTCATGCATGGCATGCAATGCCTATGTGTATAGGGGAAGAATAGCTTATTCTTACGGTTGAATGGCTAGAGTGAGCAATAGTGCATGACCATGGTACAATAGTTGCCATATTGACATGACCTATCACTTTGTGCTAGTTGACAGTATTAAAGTACTGATAAAACGTGGAGCAAGATCATGTAGAATGGATAAAGCTGTCATGCTCTCCACCCCTCTTTTACCACTTCCCGTCCGAGAAAGAATCTATTTTTCACTTTTCTGGTACAATGTTTGATCATTCATCTTATTCAAAAAATTTTTATGATTATTAATTGTATTATTATTAAATGGTAAAACACGGATAGGACTTTATGTATGACTTTTTTTAAAAAAAATTTTAGAAATTCAAATAAGACGGACGGTCAAACATTAGGCACAGAAACCAAAAAATTACCTTATAGTGGCACAGAGTACATATGGGTGCAACACAAATTAAAGTGTTTAATTAATAAGCACTTCACTGACCAGGCTCTATAAAAAGGGCATACTTGATATCGAAGCAGCAAGAGAGTTACCCCCCACACATGTCTACATGCAAGCAAAAGTTCAATAAAGAGAAAGGTATGTTTTCTAAACATTAGTAACTGTCATTAAGCAAACATACTAATAATCATATGGTGTGTGCATCTCTCCCTTTTTATGCATCACACCTCTATGCTTGGAAAAGGAGGAAATGAATATATCCAAAATTAATTAGTATCTTTTGCTTATTTCAATGGGATTTTATGTATGGCTGTCAATTAATTAAGCTTCAAACAATTTTATTGAAGGATTTCACCATGGATCAAGTAACTTTAAACTCTGTGAAGATTCTAATGAAAACGTGAATCATCTTGGACTTGAGAAACGCCAACGACGACACATGGTGAAAGGGCGGATGGGATCTTCCATTCGTGTATTGAAGTCGATCTTGTAAACTGGGTGCCTAAAGGGTTTCGAGGTCCACGACAATTCATGAACATCACCTGTCTCTTCAAGAAGAGCTATGAGAAAAGGGGCTCGTAAGGCTATCCGAAGACTAGAGAACTGTGGCTTGTTAAGATCAATGACTACAGCCGGCATGATTTGAAGTTGTGGAAAAAGAGAGTCATGGAGGTTAATAAGTATGTAAGGAAGTTGTTGAAGGTAGAGATGAGCTTGAGAGAGATTTCTTATTTTTGCAACAAAACCGTACTAAGTTACTTGGAGAGAACCGTGAACTGGAGAAAAAGATAGTTGAGTTGCAAGAGAAGCTAGATTGTAAGATGAGAGACAAGAAGGAGAAAGATAAATCATCGTTGAGAATTATGAATTAAATGCAAAAGTCTGTGCTTTAGAAAGGCAGCTTTGCCAAGTTAAAAATAAGAGTGAATAGGCATATGTAGTTCTTAATAAATCAAACATAACAGCTATACATTTGGTTTGCTTGATTTGTTGAGAACAAATGTGCTCCTAGCTGTAAGGTTGTTAGATGTATTATGTATGTGCTTCCCAAAAAATGCAATCTGAACTTAATTACTATATGTGCTCTTGTGGCACCTTTCTTTGTAATTATTATATCAAAATAATGTAAAATTTAATTAGGGTGAGAGAGCACAGTCCAAGTTGTTCTGACGAACAACAGATGTGCAATTGAATCGATCGAGCAATTAAACATGCATGCTACACGTGTCCAGTAACTGCTACGCCTGACTTTTTGCATGCGTGTATATATAGAATGTGCAAGACAAGTTTCTCTCTACGTCCTTTTTGCTTTACGCATGCATGTACAGAAGCAAGTGTGTGAAGTTGTTTGTTTCCTCTTGCTCTCTGCATGCATGCATTTACATATGCAAATTCTTTTTGTATGCATGCATAGAGACAAGTGCAAGATAAATTTCTAGGCCGTGAATATCGCTGCAAATGTAGATACATCATGCTCTATAAATGTTGATCGGTCACCTCCTATAAATAGTATACAGCCTGTAGTTGCTCAGAATTATTATCGCATGCCGCCGATAAGCCACTTCCTACAAACAGTAGCTATCATGTAGTATTCTGTATGCATGCTAAAAAAACTTGTCAACAGGCCATACGTGTGCTGGGACACTCTAAATAGTACCCATCATGTAGTATTATGTATATGCACGCTGAAAAGAATAGGCCACAGCTTTATTGTGTGCTAGAAGAGCTCATATTAATACATTTTTGCCTCCGACCCATTCTCAGCAGAAGGCGCGCGAGGGGCACGGCGCTTGGCGCGGGCGACGGCGCGGGCGAGGGCAGGGCGCAGGCGCGGGCACGGGAGAGGGGCGAGGGCGCGTGCGATGGCACGGGCGAGGGCAGGGTGGGCGAGGCGCGGCGAGGGCACGGGCGCAGGCGGGGCACGGAGAGGGACGAGGCCGCGGCGAGGGCACGGGAGTGGGCGCGTGCGAGGGCACGGGCGTGGTAGGCGGCGAGGGAGCGGCGCGGGCGATAGGCGGGGCCGGGCGCGGCTCGGACTCGGGCACGGGGGACCGCGGAGCCAGCGAGGGGCGAGCGCACGGGCCGGCATGGGCGAGGGAGCCGGTGAGGGGTGAGGCAAGCGGGGCACAGGCGCGGGCGATGGCGAGGGCACGGGCGAGGCACGGGCACGGGCGCGGGCATGGCGCGGGCGATGGTGAGGGCATGGGCGAGGGCGCGGGGCGAGGGCACGGCACGGGCGCGGGCATGGGGCGCGGGCGATGGCGAGGGCACGGCGAGGGCGCGGGCGGGGAACCGGCCTGCGGGCGCGCGGGGAGGGAGCAGGCACAGGAGCGGGCCGCCGGCCCAACAGAAGAAGAAGAGAGGAAAATGGAAAAAGATTTTCCAGGACAATTTTAATTCCGATAAGAGTTTTCATTTATTAAAATAGTAAAATGGGCTAAATTGAGTAGTTGCGTGGCCTGAGAAATGCGGATTATCGCCAACCTTATATCGGGTAATCCGCTTAAAATATCGGATAATCCGCATCCGCCGGGTATCTTGATACCACATCCGTTCCACATCCGCATGATACAATCCGCATCTGCCGGATATCTAAAACCCATAACATATCCTCACTTCGGACGATTCGGAGTGGATCGGATCGATAATATCCGATCCGTTTTCACCCCTACCATAAGGGAAAAGAATAGGATATTGCAAAGCCATATAATTGGCATGAAGGTTACTAATTCTTCGTAACCACCACCTCTCTTGATTATTACGTCAGGAGTCTTCTTTTTTCCTGAGAAATCACCCACCACTAGAGCAGCTATCTCTGATCCAGTCGGTGCAGTATACTGTGGCGCAGCTCTAGAGCGATCGTGCAATAGCCTAAGACGCAAAGGTTGGCTATGCCCTTGCTGCACAAAGTCCTTAGCAGCCTGAATGATTTTACTAATTATTTGATTTATCAACAGCTTATTAAGCGTTCAACAATCTTTTTATCGACTCTGTGTCATCATCGCAATCCTATCTCTATCAAATATTGATATACGGTGTGGACCTCGTTCTCAGTATCAACAATGTAAAATTGTGCATACCTGACACTCACCTCTTCGGGAGTAAAGATCCAATTCGATGATGACCTGGCATTAATTTTGAACACGTACGGCCTGGACCTTTGTTTATACCATAGTCAATTTAGCACCCATTGACGTGAAAGCAAACATAGAATTGTATGATCTAATAGATTTAGGAAGTATTTGGATAGAATATCACCATTTGGATCTAGCAATTTAGCCAAAAAAGGTGGAGGAGGTTCCAAATATGGCAAACAAAACCTTACACCCCTGCAACAAAGATGAAAGCTCATTTTAATTTACTAATTAGGGAGCAAGTACATAATTCATGTGTGAAATCATTTTCGTAAACAAAAACCGTTAATAGGAAGGCTGAGATTATCTAAGAGGCTATCCTAGAACCTATGTATGCTCATTTTAATTTACTAATTAAAGAGCAAGTAAATAATTTCATGTGTGAAATCATTTTATTTACTACTACATACTCAAGCAAATTTAGATTCATATGTCCGTGGCAAGCAAATTTAGTATTCATATAGAATATATTATTTTACTGCATGTGTCAACTGCCCACCTTTCTTTTGCTTTTATTATGGATCTCCGACATTGTTGCTTTCACGTATTGTCCCCGAGTAGAATGTGAACTCACACTACAATTAAGAATGTATTAATTATTTAATATAACAAAATTACATGGCCAGATCATATATCAAATTTACCATGGATTTTCTTTTTGATCATGTACATATGGTTAAAATTTACGTCGTGCATATGACATGATGGATGGCTATTGGTCGATACTGCCAAAATCCCGCACCGGGAAAAATAAAATGCAACATCAAGCCAATAAAAGCAAGACTAAAGGTACTGTTGTAAGAATAGCTTGCTCTCCACCTGAGTGCTTTCTTTTCCGAGTTCTAGAAGGTGTACTATCCATGAAACATAATTTACCCTTCAAATACCAATATGAAATATATGAATTAATTAAAGAAAGATACTAGACTTGCAAAGCAAACTATTAGAAAACACACCGAACGCTCTCATCGTACATGAGAGAACGGACAGAACAAGACACATAATTAACTTCAATACAATGAGGAAAAACTGAACAAGTAAAATAATTCAGTTAATGTTAGTCACCAAGGTCAGATCAGAAATTGTTAGGATCACAACCACCTTTAGCCAAACAATTAGTAGGTGCTTCAATAACAGTTCCATAGCCAGTTAAAGTTACAACACGAGTTAGCATCAGTACCAGTATTGTCATAGTTAGCGAAGTTACAACGTATGTCATAGTTAGCGAAGTTACAACGTAAGTTAAAATCAGTACGTAGCCTCGCTTTATAGAACTTCTGTTAAACATAATTACAACGTATGTCATAGTTAGCGAAGTTACAACGTAAGTTAAAATCAGTACGTAGCCTCGCTTCATAGAACTTCTGTTAAGCATATACTATTCCTTAAAAATGCTTTCTAAAAGACTTACTCTAGGTATATATCAACTAAAAAACACATGTGGCATCTACCTTCCTCTTGAACTGAGCAAGTAAAATATTAGTCGATGTTAGTCAGCAAGGTTAGATCAGAAATTGTTAGGATCAGCAACCACCTTTAGCCAAACAATCAGTAGGTACTTCAATAACAGTTTCATAGTCAGTTAAAGTTACAACACGAGTTAGTATCAGTACCAGTATTGTCATAGTTAGCCAAGTTACAACGTAAGTTAAAATCAGTATCGAGCCTCGTTAACATCAGTATCTTCAATTAATGTCATAGTTAGCCAAGCTACAACGCAAATTAGTATTGGAATATAGTGAAATTTCCCATAGAATTGGCATATAAGTGCACAGTTGTACAGAATGTGCATTGGAATTAGTTAGGATTTTACCTTCAAACGGTGGACCTGATCATGTAGCGAGAAGTTACAGCGGAGAAGGGAAGAGAAGCAGAGCACAATGGCCTGAAAGCATCAGATTTACGCGGTTAAACAGCCAAGCCAACAAAAGTCAAACACGAAACCCCGCGAGCTCACCATTTCTTACCGCCACATATACCACCCTGACCATCGGAGGGTGTCGCCGACGATGCTGACTTGCTCCGTGCACCGTACGACCGTAGGAGCCGCCGCCGCCGCTTTCTCAGCGGCGAGCATTCGGGCATCGCCGCGGCGGATGCCGGCATACCGGGGGTCGCGACGTCGCGGTGCGGGAGGAGGCGTCGGCGGGGGCTGCTGTTGCTGCTGCTCCGGCGGCGGGAGGGGGGAGCGGGGGGTCGGGGGCGGCCGACGGTCCGAGAAGGAGTATGGGTTGGAGGAGCGGAGTGGAGGGGAAGGGGTCCTGGGCGTTCGGGCTCTGGAGGACGGGAAGGCAGCGCCGGCGGGAAGAACCAGTCGCGGTGCGACGCGCCGGCGAGAGTCAAGGTCCAGGGGCATTTTCGAATACTGGATGGCGGGTAGGCGCGCGAATTTTTCTTCTGACTCGCCTCCCTCCCCTCCTCCTCCACCTCCATGCATGGCCCGCCGCAGTTCACCATGACCCGCCCTCCGGGAGCCACCAACCCGCCTATCCGCCTCCATGTGCCCGCTTTTTGGAGCTCCGGAAGCACGCTCCCGTTAGCGAACAGGTCCACCAGCACGCCGCTCAAGCCGCCGGGCACCGCCTCGGCCTCGAGCGCGTCCCCGACACGGAGGCGGTCGGCGTGGTCCTCCTCGAGCGCCGCACGGCCGAAGAAATCGCCGGAGACGGAGATCACGGCGGGGTCGATCTCCCAGCCGTGGACGGAGAGATCTGGGAAGAAGTGGAGCACGACGCGGGCGGCGGAGCCCGCGCCAAAGCCGAGGACGGCGAGGGAGCGCGGAGGAGGAGGGCGGGAGGGTGGCGAAGACGTCGAAGTAGGTGGAGGTGAGGGGGCAGCGAGGGAAGGAGAGGGAGTAGATGTTGCGGGGCGTCGAGGAGGAGGAGGCGGCGCCGGCGAGAGGGTGGCCGGCGGCGCCACGTGAGACGTCGGCAACGTGGATGTGGTTGTACGGGGAGCGGATGTCAGCGACGAGGTGGAGCTCGTCCGGTAGAGGTTGGGGGATGGAAGATGCTGTTGCGGTTGTGGCGGAGGCACGGATGGGGGTGGAGTGGAGCCGGAGGATGGTGGGGATGGGCAGCCATGTCCGAGTTGGAGGCGGGCCTGGTACTGGTAGCCCTATCATCTTCACGCGCGGCATGGGGTCAGTGTTTTGGCGTGGCTTGCTTGGCGCTACGCGGCGTGCGACCTATTGGCTTCGGCTTGGTGCATCCACAGCTAGAAGATCCGAACCATACATTACATATCCAGCGGTAGAAAAGAATTAGAGAGACGTGGCCACCGCGGGAGGCCGCGAAAACGGCGCGGCCTCATATTTGTAATTGAATCTAAATCAAACGGCAGGCTACAGCTCACCCTGTTTGACTACTTAAGCTACCCTTTTAGCTATTAAATATTTGCTTTGCTAGTTCTGCATCAATAAATATAGGAACTAGCCTCTCAATGACACCGTGGTCATAGTTAGTTTTCTTCTTTTTCTTTATATAAGGTTTATTTTTTCTTGGAGCCTTATAGGAATACACATAATTAAATCATTAATTTCTATTCCACCTTTGCATAAAAATACCTTTCTCCTCACCTCAGCATAATTAGATCAGTATGTTAATCTCACATTTGTAGAATCGAAAGACAAGAATTAAGCCTACCAGAGCGGGGTGAATGATAGGATTACTAAAAACCAAACTTTTCGTGAAATAAAAAGTTACCTCTGAACCAATGAAGTTAATTTTACTTTAATCAAGATCTCTAACCTTTCTAGAAGATGCCGGCCCGACCTTGTCCTTGCCGCCGGTCTGACCGTGTCCTTGCTACCGATCTGACCGCCGATTATCTCCCGGTCTGACTGCCTGCAAACACACTGAAATCGATCTCGACGAGACTCTCGAACGATAATGTAAATCTTGAAGAATTATTCTCTTTTATTGCATCAAGATGTATTTACAAAGTGCTACAAAACACTCCTTTCTCTTTCAAGACTAAACCCTAGCTTTTCTCTCTTTCACCAATTGTCTCTCCAGGGCCTCAACCTCTCATATATTTATACCTAAAATCTCATACACAAAGTAGGAGTAGAACTCCTAGTCACACTAGGATTCAAACCTTCACTTACCAAATCTAATTACAATTTATTAAATTAAATTCTCCTTTCCATAAACAACTCAGACTCCTTCGCATGCAGTAATTACTGTAGCATCCCCGATTCGGCACTGTAGAAACCGGTCTGACACTGTAGCAATCCGATTCGTGCACTATAGCACTAGTTTCGATTTCATTCTCCGATTTTGCTCCGACGCTTGCATATCTAATTTGTAAAACCCGTTGTGAAGACCTCCCACACGGTATTCATCCACCGTGTACCATTTTGTGTCCAATCTTGTCAGCCGGCTGTTGACGTCGAAAACCGCCGGGGGCCGACGATCTGGCTCGGCACCTAGAGACACGCGAAGGCCTCGGAGATTTGCTTCACTCCAGTGCAGGTCCTAAGATGTTGAGGTTCGTAGACGTGCCAGTCAATTTGGCCCCGCAATTGACAAGGAGATAGAAAATATTAGCTCAGTGATCCAATCGGCCGATAAGAATCCTACTAGCCGATTGCCAAAGGAATGCTTGAGCATCGGCCGTAAGCCTAAGGTACTGCCCCTGCCCGTGCCCGAGCCCTCGCCTGTGCCCGCGCCCGGGTCCTCGTCCGTGCTCGCGCCTGGGTCTTTGCTCGTGCCCGTGCCCGGGTCCTTGCTCGTGCCCGCGCCCGAGTCCTTTCTCGTGTTCGACTACCAACAGCACTTGCGCATCAGCTAAGAAACCGATGATAGAATTGATGATAATATAAGCAAATAATAAGCCAGCCGACTGCCGAGAAAACACTTGAACATCGGCAAGAAGCTGATGAAAGAGTAGATATGCAGAATAATAATCAATAGACAATGCAGTTGGCTTTATCTAGTAGAAAGATAACTTATCAGCTAAGGACTCCGATAAAACATCGCATAAAACCCATCGGCTTAACAAGAATAAATCTATTATTATCAATCTAGTAGGTCAAATTCAATTGATGCAGCACAGATTAATAATAATAAAAGAACCTCGATGAGCCGATAGATCTAATGCAATTGTGATATACGATAACTTATCGGCTATACATCCCGATAAGACGCTTGCATAAAATCTATCAACCTAACAGGAACAATTTATCGCTAGCAGTTTAGTAGGTCGGACCCAACCGATGCAGCACAAACTGATGATAAACTACCCTCGGTAAGCCGATAAAAACTATGCATGTGTGATATGGTATATCTACTCGGACTAAGAGATCAAACTTAACTGATGCAGCCGTAGACAGAATAGGTACACCGTGGTAAGGGGTGACGAGTCTTACCCTCTCGCAGGAGTTCGGACCTAACCGATGCAGCCCGGCTCGAGAAGCAAGAACCCGTCAGAAAGGGTGGCGATGCGCCGAAGTTGTATTGATCGATTAGATGATTTACAAGGTCCCCGGGCGTACGTATTTATACCTCGAGTTGATACAGTCCTAATCGGATACGAAACAGGAGTTTCCTAACTATAAAAGGAAAATTAACAAGTCCTGACCGGACACGAGATCAAGTTTTTCCTAAAAATTATTAAAACTACCTAATTAACAGATAAGGTAATTAACTACCATGCCGTGGTCTTCACGATTCCTTCCTGTACTCGCCTTCTTTTGGATTAGTTTCCACCGGCTGACACAATCTCTTTCCTTAACCGAGTCCGATACGAATTGTACCAAATTTTGGCGTCAACACCGGCATCCTTGATCATTCTGGACCTTAACTCCTCCCTGAGTTTTGTCCTGATTCTGCCGTTGACCGATATTGATCCTAAGACAAACTGACTTTAGTCCAACCTTGTCATATGGCATCCCGACCGTGCTAGACCTCGGCTCCTCCTGAGCGTAGTCCCGGTCCTCACCACCTGACCCACATTAGACACACACACTCACACCAACATCCACATATATTTTCAGACCAAATTTCATTAAATAAATCATTTGCACGGCCAATTGTTCATCACAAAATGTTAATCATGACAATGATTTTACAATCTCCCCATTGATGAACACATGAATCAATGATATTATAATTAAGATCAAATCAGCACTAAAAATTCATAATTTTAATAATTTATAATGCAATATATTGACTAGTACATATATTGAACAAAATACCCTTATACCTAGTCAAGTTGAATAACACATCCTTTCTCAAACATTTTGCTCAAAAGAGAATATATTTTTTTTTCTTCTCTCTTTTTTTTCTCAATTCATTTTGGGTACGTCCTTACCTTGAATACTGTTTCCAAGGATTCGGTACCCGTTTTTTTATCTCTCTTCAGATACGTCCTTGTGGTGAATACTCTTGCCAAGGATTCAGTATCCATTTTTCTCTCTCTTTGGATACGTCCTTGTGGTGAATACTCTTGCCAAGGATTCGGTATCCATTTTTTCTCTCAAAAAGTAAAGACATTTTTGAGCATTTGAGGAATATAAATTCAATAAAGAATAAATATAAGCATAAATTATTCAAACTTAGCACTAGTTTCAATATTGCATATTTATTTAATTCAAATGGAATTTAAGTGTCATGCATCATATCCCTTAAAAGTAATAGCAGAGGCTCATATAAAGACTAGAGTGCATCCAAGATAAACTAGCAACCAAAAGACCTTACTCATATTGCTAGCAAGCACAAGAATATACTAAAGGTATAAACAAAGCTCCACTTTTCCTTTTTTATTTTCAAATTGAGAGCAATGCAATAAATTGAACATGAATGCATCAAAAAAAACATAAACTCCCCCTCAAAACAACCTCCAAACTCTCCTGACGTAAAAATAAAGCAAATCGAAAAGATATCAAAGGTTTTGAAAAAGACAATCAATTGCCAACGATATCACCAAGGTTCTCATTAATTGACATATATCCACTTGAATTATTATGAAAAACTACTATCTCCATAACTAGCGAGGAAAAAGCTAATGAAGAAGTAGATATCATATTGCCAATTCATAAATAGATCAATGTTACCTTAAAAGCAATGACATCTCAATCGTTTAATGCATATGGGGAGTATACCGTCAAAAGACTTATGCATAAGAAGATGTCGAGGCCTTTGTGTTGGGATTAGAAATAAGAAATTTAGGAATCCAACACTGAGACACACGACCAATAAAACCAGTAGGCAAAGCACATGTATATGCATAAATAGAATCAGTACCAGACTTACCTAAAAACTTACCTTGGGGGTTTACTGAAAACTGATCCGACCAATGCTGAAAAGTCGGTCTAACCACTATCGGCCGTCAGTTTGATTGCTGATGTGTCAGCGGTCTAACTACCCATGGCCACCGGTTGGACCTCTCTTGGGCCTGTGGTCTAACCGGGCCTCTTGAAGAAAAGCTCGACCTTTGCCACCTCAACCTTGCAAGTTCACATTCTTTGTCTTTTTTCTGTTTTCTTGCAAGTCTAAAGCAATAACCAACCAAATGTCCAACTTTTCCACAAAAAGTACATGTATACTTCACACGAAAAGATGATTTTGAAATTGAAGGTTTTGCAGTAGAAACACCTTGGTTTGACGAAGAAAGAGAAGACATAATTCCAGCAGATTTGAAAATAGTTTTCTTAGGTTCTGGATTTGTCAAAATTTCTCCATTGTTTGTGACACTCAAAATAGAAGGTTGATGATTAGTAAAATTAGCATATGGATCAAAACCTAACCCTCTATTATGTGTGCTTACTTTTGATTGATCTAAAATCATGTTAAGTTTCTTTTTACCATCAGAAAATCGTTCCAAGGAACTTTTCAATTAAGAAACTTCTTTCGTCAAGTTAGCACATTTTTCACAATCTACTAAAACTCCTTTTTGTTTTTTACAATTTGAACAAGAAATCATCTCATGAGTTTTCACAATATTCTCCATATACTCAACACGACCAAGAGCATTTTTCACTTTTATCTCATTCACAAAACATGTTCTGCAAGTTTTAGAACTTGAAACCTCCTTGTGTTGTCTAATTCTTTTAGCACATAAAACATTGAACAAAGAACTTGCACCAAAAGCAACTTTATATTTTTTTAAAAGATTTTTTGTCAAAACTAACTCATTAGCAATACGAGAATGTAAAGCAAGACCAAGAGCCAAAGAATTTTCAAAAACTTTTGTTTTCTCAATTTCAAATTCTAATCTCAAACAGTTATTAGCATGAACATCTCGTAAAGAAGAAATTTCATAAAATAAAACTTCACAAGATGTACAATTATCATTATCATGAATTAGAGATTTCAAACTAGAAATTTCAGCATTAAGAGATTCAACAATAAAGTCATGTCGTTTTATCTTTTTCTCATATTTTTGAATCTTAAAGCCAAGAGAAACAATAATATCTTGAAAAGGTGTTATTTCAATGTGTTCGTTATCAGAATCAGACTCTCCAGATGTTGATCCTTCACAAGCCATGAGGCATACTCCAGAGATGTTTTTGCCTTTGTCATCATCTTCTTCCTCACTACCAAAGTCAACGTCACTTGCTTGTTCAAAGGCAGCACACATTTTGTTGAGCATCTTCTTGTAACTTTCTTTGTTTCTCTTGCCTTTAAATATCTTCTTCTTCTCATTTTTGCTCTTGTCCTCTTCATCTTCCTTTGATCCTTTCCCGAGCTTAGGGCAATTGACGTGAATGTGATTAGGCTCTCCACATTCAAAGCACCGGATTGGACCACCTTGTTTTCTGCTTCTTACATTATTCAAAGCTCGAGAGAGTCTGTTAGTTAACAAAACCAAGTCCTCCTCCGAGATTTGCTCGAGTTGGTCATCGGACATGGCATTAAAAGCAGTTAAAAAAAGTGATGAAGAAGCATTGACTGAATAACTAGAAGAAGACACTGAAGCAGAAGATTTTGAATCAATTTTTCGTGAAAGAATATTCATCTCATGTGTCTTTAATTTGGTATACAAAGATTCCAAAGTTAAAGTATTCATGTTTACAGATTCCTGAATAGATGTAACTTTCATCTCTCAAATAGACATGTCAAGACCATTCAAAAGATGTCGAGAAACTTCAGACTGAGTATAATTAGCATCATAAGCATCATCAACAGAACGAAGATCACTCAAAATTTTGTTAAAGCGAGCGTAATAATCATCAAGTGCTTCTCCAGATTTCATCTCAAATTTCATATACTCCTTTTTAAAAACATCTTTATGCAGTTCCTTGATGTTAGGAGATCCTTGGTGAAAGCCACATATGGCCTTCCACATCTGATGCGCAGTTTCAAAATGAGAGATTCGATCAAAATCAGAACGAGAAACTCTATTTAAAATATAATGGCGAGCTTTATAATTATTTTCAAAATCAATTTTATTAGCCGTAGTAATCTCTTCAGGAATAACATAGGGTTTTGAAACTTTGTGTCAAATATCGAAGCCTTGGGACATAATATAAGATTGCATCTTTTTGCACCAATAAGGAAAATCAACTCCATTAAAAACATGTGGCTTAATTGAAAATCTATCCGTCATAGCAACTCCAGATCGATTAAGATCAAAAGAGAAACAAAAACAAGGATCTGATACCACTTGTAGGATCGAAAGACAAGAATTAAGCCTACCAGAGGGGGGGTGAATGGTAGGATTACCAAAAACCAAACTTTTTACGGAATAAAACGTTACCTCTGAAGCAATGAAGTTAATTTTATTTTAATCAAGATCTCCAACCTTTCTGGAAGATGCCGGCCCAACCTTGTCCTTACCGCCAGTCTGACTATGTCCTTGCTACCGGTCTGACCGCCGATTATCTCCCGGTCTGATTGCCTGCAAACAGACTGAAAACGATCTCGACGAGACTCCCGAACGACAATGCAAATCTTGAAGAATTATTCTCTTTTATTGCATCAAGATGTGATGGCAACGGGGTGCCCGATCTTCCGTTAGGCTAAGATAACTCTCGATTTGGTGGAAATTTGACACTCACGATCTGGCTTCTGATCACCAAGACCCGAACCCTGCAATCGCAGTACCACGTCTCCTCTCGTTATCAACTGTGCACTGCCTGGTTGACCTCGCCACGAAGGCTAATCCCTGCATGCGAATCGAAGAACACAAGCAAGAACAAGAAAGATTGCAACTCAATTGCAGATGAATGATTATACTCTCGAGTTGGGGTCTCACAAACCGATAAACGGCGAAACTGTTCAAGGACAGAATAATTTAAGCAAAACCCACCTTTAAACAATGACGGCTACTGTATATATAGGAGTTGAGACGTCCTAGGGTTATCCCTAGGGTGCACACCCCTTGGGCTTAGCCCACGACACAATTACAAGGCCCAAGGCCCAAAACAGACTCGGACTGGAAGAGGTACGTATCTTGTTTCGATGGTTCCGGACAGCTCAGGAGGAATTTTGATGTGGGACCAAAACCATATGAAAGTAGACTCCATAAGCTTTCCAACAAGTACTCATGGGCCCCGAAAGTCCTTCTAGATCAGCGGCTAGGTCCGTTTGAAATTGATGTTGTCAGGAGGCCCGAATCCGAATCCAAAACGTGCAGAACTTCATCTCTTGCCTTCTATGGACCAAAAAGTGACGTGGTGATGTAGGAGTAGACTTGGGTAAGGTCTTGGTTTGGTCCCCAATCAACTTCTTTTATCATCCATATGTTTCTTGCGCTCGGTCTCTTTCCCTTCACCCAAGCAAGTATCTCTGTAAACGAGAACACACAAAACTCAGGGTGCAGTAACGGCTGTTCAAATATATAACGTATAAATCTTATGTAGAAAGCATGCATCTTTAGTTGATGAATACATAAAATTTCTAGGGTCATATCCGAGCTAGTGATGTCCTCATCATCCTCCCCTTCTTGATTGGAAACCGTCCGCGGTTTCACCTTGTCATTAAGCCTGATGAACATATCTTTATCTTTCACCACATAGGGGGAGGTAGTGTTGCGCATATGGTTGGATTCTGAAATTTTTAAACACGGAGAACACTTTATAGTATCGTGCAGCTCACAACACTCCCCTTCTTGCAAACCAACCTACAACTCATTTAAACAACTAGAGGAACTAGATAGAAAATTATTTACACTCATGCGATCCTCTAGACAAGATATATTATTATGAAAAGGAGGTATATTAAAATTTGAATAAATGTATACTCTATGCATATTATATTCTCCTTTATTATCATAATTGGCAATAACGTGAAAAATTACATGAGAAGGACATGGCAAATCAGATCTAGCAAATAATTTCTTCTCTAAACAGTTGAATGGACAAAGATCATCAAACTGAATATAGCTCCAAGTATTTAAAGAAGATAGCAATCTAAGCTCTTCATTCTCGCTAGCAATGTGAACAACATGTCTAAAATCAGCACATGGTGGTTCAACAACATTACTAACATGTTCATTCACTAGTTGTGACACGGATATAAGTGAAGCATTGCACAACTCTTCTTTATGACAAGAAATAGGAACCAAATCATCGTGTGACAAAGGTAAGTTAACATATGATTCCACTGGAGATTGCTCTAAACTAACATGGTTAGTGGACATATATGGCACATCAGAATTGTCCATATCTTGAGTGAATGTAGCACTATTTCTGTTACCTTTGTTCTCATTTTCAAAAACTGTAGGTGCACTCTTAATTAAACCATCTTGAAACATGTATGGAACAATAGGTGGATCTTCTATCTCTATGTCTTTCTTCTTTTCCTCATTACCTTGGCTCTTCTCAGATACTGGTGGTGACGCTGTACGATTACACGAAGAAGGGAACAGCTTAGTCGATCCTGCTGTTGTCGTTGTTCGTGGCGTGAAGGAAATGCCAAAGTTGCTCCGGTTCCTCTGTTGACACAATTCTTTCTCTGCAAGCATAGCAAGCTGGAACAAACGATTGACAGTACTAAATCCCTTATAATCAACAATATCCTGAATTTCACGCCTCAAACCACTATAAAAACGACAGATTTTATCCTCTGTATCGTCCACTACACCACAACGAATCATTTTCTTCTGAAGCTCAGCGTAATACTCTGGAACAGACATAGTACCTTGTTCTAAACATTGCAGTTTCTTACGTAAGTCACGTTGATAGGAAAGAGAAACAAATCTATTTCGCATAGCTTGTTTTAACCTATCCCATGTGTCAGGTTCTAGGCCAGATTTAACTAGCTCATTCCACCAGATAATGGCAAAATCCTTAAACTCACTAGTTGCTTGCCTAACCCTATGGACTTTAGGAACTAGATGGGAATTAAATTTTTGCTCTACGGTCATCTCCCAATCCAAATAAGCTTTAGGGTCATATTTTCCAGAAAATAACGGCAAGGTAAATTTAACTTTAGCAAAAGGATCATCGTTACCTCGCCCTTTGTGGCGGTTACCTCCCATACCTCGCCGGTTGAATCGCAGCCGTTGTCGTCGGCGCTCTTCACGAAGTGTATCACGTGCGTCGCTATTGTCGGCTTCCTCTTCTTCATTATCTCCATCATCATCAACAAGTGGTGGTGTTGGCTGACGGTTTGCTACCAGTTGTTCGACGCGGTTAGTGAGGGTGGTAATGCTCCCCACGATAGCCTGGAGGTCTTCCCGCATAGCATTCACGGCAGCTACATTCTCCTCAATCTTCTGATCCAACTTAACGATCTCCTCTTTTGATGCACAATCAGCGAAATCATTCACCTCACCTGCCATGGTTAGTAGAAAATAGGAAACAAACAGCAGAAAAGTGTTATCCCTATCAACTACTACTATGCAAGGATAGTGGACACTCGTAAATGGAAGCACCTTACCGAGCTCTTACAAGGTTCTGAGACTACCAAGCAAGGAATGGTACAACCGGTGGCTGGTTCATGATACCTTGAGGGAGTGATCCAGCGATTACAAGGATCGAGACCGTGCTGACCAGAAGTATATATGTGGAGCTTGGGAGGCCAAAATATGTTAGTAGCACATAATTCAATAACAGATAGTAATGCTGAAAAAAATGTCCCAATCACTTGTCCTAGTTGCTGGCCTAAACGAGTTCTAAACCAGATGTGATAAAACAAGGGCGACAAACAAGTATGAAAGGACAGTAGTAAAGAAATAAGGACAAGGTAAGAACACAGCACAAAACAGCACACAGATGGCTCCCTGGTGTGTCCAATGTGCTCCTCTCCTTTTTTTTTCTTTTTTTTTCTCTTTCACACCCTTTATTTTATTTTTTTTATTTTTTTGATATTTTTTTTTCAACTAGGAGCACAGGAACAGCAACCTCAGGAAGGTGGCAGCTCAGTCTGGTATAAGGTGTGAACTGTGGAAATACACGAGCGTGCTTTAAAAAGCGTGCTAGAACTTCGGAGTGCAAAAACCCAATCTTCCGGCCTGAATTTTGCAAAAGTAATTTCGGCGAACTTGACAAAGTGGGGGGGTCGCGGATGGGAAATTTTTCGTAGATGTCCGTAGACTATTTATTTGCTTGATTCCGACTCCGTATGAGAAAGTTATGGTTGTTTCAAGGAAGGTCCTCCGTATTAGTGTTTTGGTGGAGGCTGAAACAGAAACAGGTGGTGAAACCGGGGATGATATGGTGGCAGTGGCTACTGGAGAGGTGGATGGCAATGTAGGGTGATCAAGGACGTGATATATGACACTAAAAAAGAACACACAAAGACCAACACTTGCACCAGATAGTTATTATATGGGAAAACAGAGACAATGGTGATGGTGGCTAGGGTTTGTAGGGGTGCGGTGGATGGATCACGAACTGGACTCAAACGCAATCTAAGCCATATGCAAAAGGCTAAACACGGTTGTAGGACAGCGGAAAAAAACCTACGACTACCAATCTTCTTCTTCTTTTTTCGTGGCTTTTCTGGACTCTAGGTATAGGAAAAACAAATATTGAACAGGATGGAAAAGATATACCTAACGGGCAACCTTCGCTCTGATACCACTTGATGGCAACGGGGTGCCCGATCTTCCGTTAGGCAAAGATAACTCTCAATTTGGTGGAAATTTGACACTCACGATCCGGCTTCTGATCACCAAGACCCGAACCCTGCAATCGCAGTACCACGTCTCCTCTCGTTATCAACCGTGCGCTGCCCGGTTGACCATGCCACGAAGGCTAATCCCTGCATGCGAATCGAAGAACACAAACAAGAACAAGAAAGATTGTAACTCAATTGCAGATGAATGATTATACTCTCGAGTTGGGGTCTCACAAACCGATAAACAGCGAAACTGTTCAAGGACAGAATAATCTAAGCAAAACCCACCTTTAAATAATGACGGCTACTGTATATATAGGAGTTGGGATGTCCTAGGGTTATCCCTAGGGTGCACACCCCTTGGGCTTAGCCCACGATACAATTACAAGGCCCAAGGCCCAAAATAGACTCGGACTGGAAGAGGTACGTATCTTGTTTCGATGATTCCGGACAGGTCAGGAGGAATTTTGATGTGGGACCAAAACCATCTGAAAGTAGACTCCATAAGATTTCCAACAAGTACTCATGGGCCCCGAAAGTCCTTCTAGATCAGCGGCTAGGTCCGTTTGAAATTGATGCTGTCAGGAGGCCCGAATCCGAATCCAAAACGTGCAGAACTTCATCTTTTGCCTTCTATGGACCAAAAAGTGACGTGGTGATGTAGGAGTAGACTTGGGTAAGGTCTTGGTTTGGTCCCCAATCAACTTCTTTTATCATCCATATGTTTCTTGCGCTCGGTCTCTTTCCCTTCACCTAAGCAAGTATCTCTGCAAACGAGAACACACAAAACTCATGGTGCAGTAACGGCTATTCAAATATATAACGTATAAATCTTATGTAGAAAGCATGTACCTTTGGTTGATGAATACATAAAATTGTTAGGGTCATATCCGAGCTAGTGATGTCCTCATCAAGATGTGTTTACAAAGTGCTATAAAACACTCATTTCTCTTTCAAGACTAAACCCTAGCTTTTCTCTCTTTCACCAGTTATCTCTTCAGGGCCTCAACCTCGCATATATTTATACCTAAAATCTTATACACAAAGTAGCATTAGAACTCCTAGCCACACTAGGACTCAAATCTTTACTTATCAAATCTAATTACAATTTACTAAATTAAATTCTCCTTTCCATAATCAACTCAAACTCCCTCACATGCAATAATACTGTAGCAGTCTGACACTGTAGCAGCTCGATTCGGCAATGTAGCAGCCCGGTTTGACACTGTAGCAGCCTATTTGTGCACTGTGGCACTGGTTTCGATTTCGTTCTTCGATTTTGCTCCGATGTTTGTATATCTAATTTGTAAAACCCGTTGTGAAGACCTCCCACACGGTATTCATCCACCGTGTGTCATTTTGTGTCCAATCTTGTCATTCGGCATCCTTGATCATTCTGGACCTTAACTCCTCCCTGAGTTTTATCCTGATCCTACCGTTGACCGATATTGATCCTAAGACAAACTGATTTTAGTCCAACCTTATCATATGGCATCCCGACCGTACTAGACATCGGCTCCTCCTGAGCGTAGTCCCGGTCCTCACTATTGACCAAGGTTAGACCTCAAGCACCTGCACACAAATAGACAAAACAACCATTTCTGGACACAGATATCACAACCCTCACCATTGACCAAGGTTAGACCTCAAGTCACCTATACACAAATAGACAAAACAACCGTTTCTGGGCACATATATCACAACCTGACCCACATTAGTTACACACACTCATACTAATATCCACATATATTTTTAGACCAAATTTCATTAAATAAATTATTTGTAAGGCCAATTGTTCATCACAAAATGTTAATCATGACAATGATTTTACAGCATTCAAAATTTCTGTTCAATGTAAAATAAGTAGCCATTGAGAAGTAGTTAATTTCAGAACTCAGATTTTCTTTTCAGTCATAGTTTACGCTATGAGCTTTCCCAATCTGTTTCCCTGTAAATGCTACAGGCCGTTGATTTATTTGAACGGTGATTAACGCACCGTTTGGTTATGCTTCTTGGGGAGCTGCTACCATATTTTTTTTAGCATGTTTCCTAGACTGTTAAACGGTGTGTTTTTTAAAAAATTTTCTATATAGGAGTTTTTAAAAAAATTAAATTAATTAATTTTTTAAGTTTATAATAGTTAATACTTAATTATTTTGTACTGCATTTTCGCGTGATTTCCTTTCCATGGCAGCTCAGCCGAATTACTGAAGCGAACACAGACAAAGTTGGTACTATGTTTTCAACCACCTGTTTTTCACGTGATTTCCTTTCCCATCTCTATGTTTATTTTGTTCTGTATTTTTCCTATCCTAAGTTTCGAAGAAACTCTAGCGTTTTAAAGGCAGAAAACCTGACCAGTAAACAAAGATTGGTCAATAATACAGCCTCATTTCCTTGCTTAACTCTAGGATAGGCCCATATATGGGCCTCGTCGGCAAACAAACAAGTCTTCTTGTGTAAGGGTATCAGTTGCCTAGTTGAGCCCATAGATCTTCCAGGGTTTTTCTAACCGAGATAATTAACTGTCACACCCTAAAATTCCCTGCATAATTAGATTTTGAGAAAATGCATTTTTAGAATATATTAAAAAGCCCAAGGAGTGAAATATTAAAAATCCCTAAAAATTTTTCAAAAGAAAGTGGGCCTAGACAAAATTTCATTAAATACTTTGCTTAATCCTTTAACTCCTAGAATTTTCTGGGAATTAATTGAGCAAGGAAAGTATTTTTAATAAATGAAAGAGCATTTCAACAATTTATTTAATAGAAAAATCCTTAAAAAAATCCCTTTTAGTCTCTGGGCCGAATCTGGCCTGCTCTTATTCCCCCTTACCCTCACGTGCGTGCTAAGCGGCCCAACTCCCGACTCGGCCTGCTACTGCGCCCGTGCTTCCGCTCTCGCTGACAGGTGGGGTCCACCTGTCAAATTTGTCTCTGACCTTGGGTCAGAGAGGCCCTGTTCATCCCGTCCGGGCCGCCACAAAATCCGATGCAATCCTGTGGTTTCGCTCACGGATTCCTCGAATTGGTTAAAGGGAAATGATCCCCTTATCCTCCTCCACTGAATCCCTAAGAAATCGGGGCAAATCTCGCCCGGATTTGGAATTTTGGAGCTGTCCGACTCAGAACAGTAGCCCTAGAAACCCGCTGCCATAGCCCTACCGTATCTGAGCTGATCTCCTCCATGCCGGGTTATATATAGGACCCCCGAACCCCTCTCTCTCTCTCCTCCCACCGACGTTGGAGCTTGCTCGCCCTAGTTTGCCCTAGCTCCATGCCCTTTTGTTCCACCGCCGCCGCCGCAGTTCAGCCGAGCCTCGCCGCTACTCTAACCGCCGCCAGTGGTCGCCGACGCCACCATCAGAACCACAGGAGCAAGGCGTACACAGGCCGCCCTCTTTCCGCCACCTAGGATCGCCAGAGCACTGTCACACCCTGAGTTTCCCTTTAAATAGAGCCACACAAAATAGATTAAACAAAAAGCCTTAAGAAATTATTTTTAAAAAGCCAATGGAATTAATTAAATAAGTGAAATGCAAAATAAAAAATCATCTTGGCTGGGAGTATATTTCCTATATACCCCTTGCCAAAATACACTAACAGGATTTTTATGGAAATTTTTAGAGTACTGGAAGTAATTTTAATAATTCAAAACAAATTATCGAAATTAAATTCCTTCTAGAAATCCCTTTTTCTTTTCTTTTTCTTTCCCTTTCTCGTTTTCTTTTTCTTTCTTCCCACTGGGCTGCGACCCAGTACTGCTTCCCGGCCTGCCGCGGCCTGCGCTACGCACGCCCCTCCCCGCCAGGACCCCCTCGACCTTGTTCGTGCCTTCGTTGCCGCATTGTGCTGCCAGAATGCCGTCGCCATTGACATCCTGAACCTCGCTGCCACCAATCCTCTCTGCTTGCCGCCGTTCACCGCTCTCCATCCGTCACCGCACCTCGGTGAGCACCCCACCGTCTTCCTCGCCTCCTCCACCGCTCGCCGCTGCCCTCCGCCTCACCGGATGGTCGCTAGCGGCAACCATCGGGCCACGCGCACCGACGGGGCTCGGCCTCAGCAGATCGGGGCCGTTTGCGCGCTCTCGCCCCGCGTCCGCGTGCGTGGACCGGGTCCACGTGCGCCATCCTCCCCGCACCACTGACCCATGGGCCCTGCATGTCGGCGCCAGTCCCCGTGGTCTGCTGATGCATTAATCCATTTGATTGCGCAATAAATTGATTAATAATTAGTTTTGTATAGCAAAATCATTGTAAAACTTCAAAAATCCATAACTAATTCATACGAGCTCCGATTAATTCCATTCAAATTTCATTAAATCCCAAAAAATGCCAAGAATCCATTAACAATACTTTTAGTTCTTGTTTCTATACCCTATGTGTGGGCACCCCTGAAGTGCATTATGGAGAGTAATTACTATGACAACGCGAAATATCTAGATAGATGGGATCTCGAATAAAAACCAATTAAGTGCAATAACCATCCATCCTCATCGTAGCCTTGCCATAATATTTACCCATTCATAATACAAATCCAAAATGCCGAGAAGTGTACAAAAGAGATAATCATAAGGATAGCTTGCCAGTCCTCCCCGTCATACGCCCGTCAAACCACTCGATGGTGGCGACCAAACACGATACGTACCCAAGAGGACTCGAACCACAATAGCTATTCCCCAACCATCTCAGTTCTACACAACTCATACTCATGTTCAGCTAGTCCCCAGGAAAGCGACTAGCCTCACACTTTCATCGCAAGCAATTGATAAACATCACAAGTACTCTAAATATGGATAAACGAGCAGTAGGGTTATAAATATTACATAGAGGGTTTACACACCCTGATACATCACAGAGTAGCGCAAAAGATAGCAGCGGAATATCAACATAAAGGATAAGACCAGTGGTGCCATACCCAACCACAAGGCAACCGACTGGGGATAGAGCATAACTTCAACTACACATTATCCTCGCCACCCTCGGCGGGATAATAGTAGACCACATCAATGTCGTCGTTGTCCTCACCTGAAAGATGCAGCGTGAGTACACAAGTACTCAGCTAGACTTATACAATAATAATAGTTCAAAGGAGTAATGCTAGTCTCTACATCAAGGAGTATGGCTATGTCGATCTGATTTTGCATAAAGCTTTTATTGAGCAAGTACTACATTTAAAACATAAGCATTTGTAAAATATAACAATCTGAAATTCTAGGACAGCAAGCTTATAGTTCTGAAATGTAATTAAAAGTGAGCACAAACCATGCTCTAATCATCATCCATGGGCCACCATTGCCCAAACAATTATGCTACATAAGCATATCATTATCCATGACTAAAACCAAGTCATATTTATCATTAAAACCTTTTATATAAACCCATTCACCCATGACTATCCTAAGTCATGGTATCACCATATATTCCCGTAACCACATATCCCAAGTTGGATGCTAACATAGACTGACTAACACATCAAGCGGTCATCCTGTAATCGTGGACACGGCTATTCGAATAGTTCTTACTCTGATCAGAGGTGTACATCTTTACCCACACAATGTGATAGAAGCCAAACGGCTACACTCTAGTTTGATTCGTACCTGCCGGTACCCACACTCTATACATTGAGTGCGGACTAGAGGTCACAACAAAACCTTTTGCACGCTTAGCCCTAACCACCTAAACCACGTCTGGGCCCCCGACGACTTAGTCACGTGCGTGCGTGGCAACTAAGGCGGGCTCACCGTCGCGGGAGGCACCTCCGGCCAAGTGCAGGCTCGCAATGAGGTCCTCCAAAGGTCTCCCCTCACGACTGACGGACGAGCGTAGATGGCCACAGCCTCCCGTGCTACTGAGTTAAGCTGTCCCATACCGGCGTGTGGAAGTACGTAGGGTGCTTGAATAGATGTCAACATGTTCGGTCCTTAACGACCCAGACGGAGCTACGTGCATCGGGGAAACACCATCCCTTCATCGCCCTATCATCCGTCCAAGTCAAACATATTCTTAATTATAAATCAGAAGTTATTCTTTTCAGATTTTAACCCATCCATTCGCATTAACTAGTTTTGAACCGATAGCTCCATCTATCGGATTTTTCTAAGTCTAGAAATAAGCATGGCTAAGCATTCGATAAAATAAAAGTATCCCAAAGTCCTTAACCAGGGGTGACAAGGTATAAATATGGAATCAACAGTTAAGGATTGGAAATGCATACAATTAGGTAATATTGACTCTACCCGTTTTCCCATTTTCAAAAGACCGAAATATGCATATAGATATTGCTTTCGCAAACAAAACAATTTATTGAAAATATAGGTTCAATATACTTAGATGCTTGCTCTAGATGCTTGCCTTGCTGCAGCGAGTGGTCACTCTCAACCTCAGGTTCTTGCTGCACGTATTCCGAATTGTCTGAATCTACCGATAAAAGCGAATATGCAAATAAGAATCAATTAAATATGCTCATACAAAAATGATCAATAAAACCTGAGATAAATACAGTAGGTAGGGCATGTCCTAACAAGGTTTTAGGAGAAAGAACCAGGTCATTTGCATCTCCAGATTGGGAGATACAAAAATAACAAGGTAGAAGGGCTGAAAATGGCAGTTTTGTAATTATTTATATTGTAACCTTGAGTTATTATATTTGACTGACATTTTCTATTAAGATTTCAAGAAGGCATGCATTTATATATAAAAGAGCATCACCTACTGGTTCCAACAAAATTAGGTTCACTGGATTTTGATTTAAATTGATTTAGTTGTGAATTTTACAAGTTTATTAAAAAGAAGGGTTAGAAATTATTTAGGTCTATTTTGAGAGGTAGTTTTGGTCAAATACAAATTATCCACAGTAAAGGTTACAATTTTCTGAGTTAACCAAAAGTGGTTTCACATTTTTAGCAATTAGGATGAATTTTCTAGAAATTTATAAACTTCTAGGTTACAAAAATGTATATAATAGATATTTCCATTTTTAGAGAAGAGACCTACACAGAAGTTCTCACCTTTTATTTTATAAAATTAAAGAGAACATTTTTATGAATCTATAGAAATTTGGTTCACCTCAAAAGGAGTTATAATAGGTTTTATAGAAATTTTCCAAGTGTCTAGGCACAAAATAAGTCATTTTTGCTTCATATTATTTTATGGATATTTTTTGTATAGGAGTGGTCATATTTTTATTTGACAGTAATAAAGTTCACCAAGTTACAGAATTAACAAAATTGATTTCACTCAAAAAGGAGTTAAAATGAAAAAGTTATGGATTTACAAAGTTGGACTAATTTTTTGTTGGAAAAGTATTTTAGTTTAACATTTCTCTTCTTTTCTTTTTCTCTCTTTCTCTCGTACAGGTGGGGCCAGAGCGCCATAGAGACAAAACAGAGCAGGCGCAGACAGACTGGGGGCGGCGAGCTTCTCGGCGGCGGCGACGGCAAACGGTGGCTCAGCTCGGCCCGCGACCAACAGAGGAAAGCTAGAGAAGACCGAGGCGAAGGGATGGGTGGTGGTCTTGTCGCCGATGGTGGCCGGAGCTGGGTACAGCGGCGGCGCAAGCGGCGGAGTGTTTTGGGTTGGCTAGGCCGACTCGGCTACGGGCGGCTTCTGGCCAAAACAAAACATGCGTAAGCGTCTAAGGAGTACTAGAAAGCTCACTGAGGGTCATGCCGGTCCTGGCGAAGCTGAAACAGCAGCGGTGACGGTGAGAAAGGCTCGGCGGCGGCAGAATCCAGTGGGTCTTCGGCGGCAGCGTTCTCCGGCCAACAGGCTGCTAGGAAAACAGGTGCACGACAACCTGTGAGTCCTAAGGTAGCTACACATGCGATGAATCGGTCTAACTCTCACCGAGGAGGGAGGAATCGGCGGCGGTGGTAGTTTGCCGGAGAGGGAGAAGATGACCTCGATCTTGAGCTTCACTGCATATTATCTCGATTCCTTCGGGTAGCGGGCTTCTGGAGGCGAGGCGACGTTGTTGGTGCACGGGCTTGGTCAGACTCGCTCCGAGGCGGCCGGAACGGTGAGATGACACCGGCGGCGGCGGTGTAGAGCAGAAAGCGAAGCACGGCGGCTTTGACCGGTGATCCTAGGGCAACCAAGTGCAAAAATGGAACGGTCAGAAGGTAAAGATCATGTTCCCGAGGCTTAGAAAGGATGGAGCTCACCGGAGCTAGCTCAAGCTCGGTCGAATACCTTCGGCAGCAGGGAAAATGGCTCTGTCTCCGGTGATCTTTGGGGATACCGTCGGCTTTCTCGGTGGGAGCGTGAAGAGGATGAGGAGGAGGTTCTGCTGGCGAGATTAGAGGCGAAATGGTCGAGGTCTCCAAGGTTTGAGCTCATCTAGGTCTCTCTGTGTGTGCTGTGAGGGAGGAGAAGAACAGGGCTCTGACACATGTGACATGCACTGCTGAGCTACTCCATTTCTACAGTATTCTTGGTGGGTCCCACATGTAGGAGAATATTGTTTCACACATTTGTGGTTAGGCTTAGCCTATGACATGTGGGTCCTTGGAGTTAATTCCTATGGAGAGGAGAGAGGCATGGGTAGAAATGGGGTGAAACTCACTGTCCCAAGACTGGCAAAGGCTTACAGGTGGGCCAGGGTCCTGTGGGTCCCACTTGTAAGTGAGAAATGAGAGGAGAAGTCTCTAGAGGCTAAGTTTTGTGAGCTGTCCAAAACATGCAGTCTTTAACTTACTGTTTCACTAGGTTAATGAGGAGCATAAATTATGGGAAAATTACTGGAGGTAGAGGAAGATGGGTTTAACCTGCTGACCAAATTTCGTGGTTAGAAGTGGTCTGGTTTGCCTTTGGTGAAATTGCAAATTGGGGTTACTGATCCAGTTTTTCTGCAGCTTGATTTATCTCCCAGGGCCTTGTTCTTATCATTTTATGTGTTTTCTTTGAGAGATAAATCAAACCAAAATTCCTGGTGGTAGGGTTCATGTTGACACACCTGTTGGTATAATTGCACTGCCTAATTAATCTTCATTTTTATTTGGTGAATTTTAGAGCTAAGCAATTTATTTAAACTAGCCTCCTAGTTTTGCTGATTTGGAAGACTTTATTGGAGTGGCTATGGAAGCGATAAAATCATGTAAAATTTACAGTGGATCAATTAGGAGAGATAGTACTTACAGAAATTTTTCCATGATTTTATGTGCAACCAAACATTTTTAGAAATTCCTTAGACTATACAGATGCATAGGTCAAGGAAGAAGGACACAGGCTGAAACTTGTTTGCACTTTTAAAGGGGTCTAAACTAATGAAATAAATTCTGGAAAAATTATATTAATCCATGATGAATAAACTAGTATTTGAATAAATTATTTCCCATGTACACTTCTATTCAACTTGATGTACTTTTTGGTGATGTTTGGTTTTTGCCGATTAGGGTTTTATTATTGAGAGTTTGAAAATATTTGCAAACTTTAATTTCGCATGAAAATGACAATGCAAGAATTTAATTTGTGCACTCTAATGGCAGTAGGTTATAACCCTAATTACTTGGAATTAAATTTAGGGCTATGACACTATGTACTATTTTTAATTGTTTGTGCTTTGTTTGCTATAGAATCCGATGCAGTCAACCCTCCCGTTTATTATGAAGTCATTGCAGAGTTCGCCGAGCCAGAGCAAGGCAAGTTGCATCCTTTCCTTGATCATATTGTACCCATTTATTGCAAACTATTTGTTTTAAATTAATAAACATGCAGTATTTCATCATTCCATGTGGGGAGGGTGACCTATATAAATGCAATTTTAATTGCTCTGACTTTATTCCACCCGTACACCTTTGTAGCTGCGTAAGAATATAACTAGAGGTTATTGTTAGGATGCTTAGTCCTGCCTAGAAACCTTTAGCTCACATGGGGATTTAAATACTTTAATTTACATTTATGGTTCGACTCAATGTCGGAAAATGGAACTTTGGATATGTTGATGTTAAATTACTAAAATTTAACCTAAATGGTGGGCTGTGGGTGCATGGTTTTGCTGGTCGTGCCCATGGCACTTAAGGACCGGTTCGTGGGAACCCCTTGGGCAATTAATCATACATACCATAAGCCAGTGTGGGCAATGGCTGGGCTTGTAGCGTAACTTCTCCCTCTCCTAGGCACCGTTGGTGAGAATGGGTGTGATGGAGTTGGGTCGGCTTGGGGTCGAGTTGATCGGCTTCCCGATCCATTGTGGCTCAAGGGGGGTAGCCTGGCCGATGTGGGGTGTCCTGTCGGTAGGTGCAACCTTAGTGTGGTATGGATGGTTAGGGAGAGGTTACGTGAGCGGTCCTGTCACAGCCTCTCGCGGGGTGTTATGGTGATATGCCGGCACATGGGGACATGTGTCGGGCTGTGTTTTGTGGGTACAGTTGTACACCTCTGATCAGAGTGAATCTATTTGAATAGCTGTGCCCGCGGTCATCGGCATCTTGGTCAAGACTCACCGTGATTAGTCTCACTATAATAAATTGACATGCAAATTTTGCTATAGTGTTAGGATGGATGGTTGGGCCTGGTTAACGTGGTGTAACGTTGATCAGTGGAGGATTAATATTGTTCAATTAATCAACCATTTACTGTTTGTGAACTACTATTGTTTGCAATTGCTTTTTCACAAATAAACCTCTAGCCTATCTTTGTCTCCCGTGCATTGTGCATACTTGCGGGTGTGACTTCTTGAGTACTATGGGTGATACTCAGCCTTGCTCCCTTTTCCCTCTCAGTGGCGGAGTACCTGTCCGACAAAGATCAGCAAGAGGACTAGGCTGGCTCTGCCGTCAAAACTCATGTGGAATGGAAGCCTCTGCTTAGCTCGCTGTAAATAGGCTTTATTTATCCTTACCGCTGCATTTATGTAAGACAATTTTATTCTGTTTGTAAGACGCACTCTGTATGGCAACTTGGTATTATGTACCCTGGCTTTCCTAGACAGGGATTTAATACGCAGAAATGTTCAGAATTCTGGTTACGAATTTCTGGACGTTACAAAGTTGGTATCAGAGCCGAACTTGACCATAGGACCAGCCAAATGGAAACCATAAGAGCCCTCTAAAATTTTCATTTGCATATGCTTTTTGTACTTGGAGTTATTTCGGGGAAAATTGGGAATTTGTCCTTGGATTGGGATAAAATCTTGGAGTTTATTTAACTGAAATTTTCAAGTCAGGTCAAAGCTAGGGTAGAAATTTTATTCGAGGGTTATGGCATAGGTGTGCAAATTTTGGGGAAAACATGGGTTATCGGTGTTATGTATGATTTTAAGCATACATAAAATATTTTTCCCTGCTTTGCCATTATTACTCAAGAATTAATTCATTACTGTATGGTTCTGTTATATTATTTCGTCGGGTTCTCAGTAAAGTTTATATGTAAAATTATTTCATGCATATAATTGTTGTTTATTTCCAAATTATTTATTGTTCACTCTATTTGGATCTAAGCATACATTGATTCCCCCTCCTTGCCTTCTATAGATGGACAGTCTCCCCAACCAGCGCGGTACATACATGGGCGGATTTGTGGAGGAACTTCGAATGACGAGTTTCACTTTGGGGTACAGCCATGCCCCGGAGTATACTGCCGTGGAGCCCATGGAGGGTGAGCTCCCACACCGTGTTCGCTTGGAGCTGCTAGGCGAACTATACCTCCTACTAGCTATGGAGGTTGAGATCAGCGGGCGTACCTATGATCATGCCTGCCAGGAGGCAGCTTTACGTCTGATTGGAGAGCTACGTCGGAGACACCACTCTACCCTCCGCACCACCGCCTACCGCTACCTTCCCTGCCGGGCCCACTACCAGGTCTACAGCACCTTCTAGCCGGCTGACAACGAGAATAACACCACCATCGTCCATATGAGGTGGGCGATGTGGGCCATGGACTACATGCATGCCAACTGGGTGCGTGCGGCCCACGATAGGGAGGATGCCAACCGGATGACCATTATTGGTCTCTAGAACAAGGTTGACTGCCTGAAGAAGGAGGTTGCGGAGTTGAAGGGATAGCCGCCACCCGATGGGGCTAGGATCCGTCTGACCCCGAGGAAGAGGACCCTTCCTCCGGTGCGCATTCAGTTGGCCCCCAGGAACGGGCCACAAGCACCGCCAGCTCCTGCACTAGCTCTAGCTCCAACTCCAGCACCCGCACCAACACCAACCAGCGGCATGACCAGCACATCGTCGAGCGACAGCAGCTCCTAGGGAGGTACCAGCATCCACGGGGGCTTCACCTCCACCGACGACAACAGCTACCTCAGCGGATCCCGCACCCGTAGCAAGGCCAGTTCGTCGGCTCACGGTAGCGAGGACTACGTGAGCGGATCCAGGAGCCGCACCGATGACGAGGTGGGCGACGAGCAGGAGCTAGAGTACAACTCGGATGACCGCAGGAGCCCTTCAGAGCACTAGGCGTGCCGTCCTTAGTTTTACCCTTTTTTTTAGTTTGATTTCATGTTTAGTTGTAATGTCAGGATGTTTGCTTTGGGGTAGTTGGTGGTTCATACCGTCTGTTGTGGTATGGCCACTCAGTTAGGAGTTAAATTGCTTTTGTTATGTTTCCAAACGATGCACTTCAGTTAATTTAATTCAGTCACTTAATTATCACTCTTGTTTCTGAGCCACCTGTTTTCCTCCTTTCCTCCCAGTTCCATCTTCCTCTTTAGATGGTGAACAACATGAATGGTAACCGCGCTGCCAGCGATGCCAGCGCGACGAATCAACAGGATGGAGCACCACAGTACAACGGGGCTCCCCAACACATGCCACCTCCTCTACCTGAGAACCCCACACTCGCCCAGGTTCTGGCCAACCAGAACCAGATGATGGTGATCATGACGCAGCAGATGCAGTAGAACAACTTGCAGCAGCAGCACCAGCAACCTCACATCCTGGCCTTCGCCCCTCAATCTAAGCTACCTGAGTTCTTGATGGTTAGGCTACCTACTTTCTCCAGCACCACCAACCCCATGGACACCAACGACTAGTTGTTGGAGATCGAGAAGAAGCTCAACCTCCTCCACTGCAACGACCAGGAAAAGGTCACCTTCGCCACGGACTAGCTCCAGGGTCCCACCTCAGCTTGGTAGGACAACTTCCTCGTGACCCGCACTGCCACAACGGAGGTCACTTGGGCTGAATTCTGCCACAACTTTCTGAAGTCTCAGATTCTGGCCGGTATTGTGGCACAAAAGAAGAGGGAATTTCAAGATTTGGTGCAAGGAAGCAAGACAGTCATGGAGTACCTCCATGACTTCAACCTCTTGGCGCGCTATGCACCAGAGGACGTCCGCACTGATGCTGAGAGACAGAAAAAGTTCCTGGAGGGACTGGACGATGAGCTGACCAACCAACTTCTCTCCAGCGACTACCCCAACTTCAAGAAGCTGGTGGACAAGGTGATCCACTAGGAAAATCAGCGCAACAAGATGGATCGCAAGCAGAAGGTGGCCCAATTCCGAGCCCACCAGGGGCAGCTCCAGAGGCCAAGGGTGATGCTGGGGCATCAGGGTGGACCTTCCACCATGATCATCCGCCAGCAGCGCCTGTTCCAACCAGTGCATGTTGGAGGCAGCAACAACAACAGCGGGCAGCACAATCATCACCCCGCTCCGTGCCCACCAAATGCACCCGCATAGCAACGCTAGCCACGAAAGGACAGCGGGGGCAAGACTCTCATCTGCTTCAACTGCAACGAGTTGGGCCACTTCACCGACAAGTGTCCGAAACCAAGGTACATGGGACCTAGGCCTACAGCTCCCTAGAACCCCAACGCGAACCAGCAGGTGATAAAGGGGCGTGTTAACCACATCTCCGTAGAAGAGGCACAGGCTGCACCGGAACTAGTACTAGGCACGTTTCTCGTGAACTCAATACCTGCAACAGTACTTTTTGATTCTGGTGCTACGCATTCATTCATATCCAAGAAATTTGTGGGGACACATGGGATAAAAGTAGTGGAACTTAAGATCCCCATGCGGGTTCACACCCTAGGGAACCGCATGACCACAGCTTACTATAGCCCTTCAGTGAGCCAAGAAATCCAAGGATCACACTTTCTAGCCAACCTCTTCCTCCTAGAATCCAAAGACCTAGATGTCATTCTAGGGATGGATTGGTTGACCTGACACAAAAGAGTGATCAATTGTGCCAACCACATCGTTACAGTAACTAGCCCGGAAGGAAAGGCAGTTACCTTTAAGTCGCCAGTGCCACAGAGGCAGGAAGCAAGCTTGAATCAGGTCACAGTAGAGAAACAGTCTGGAAGTGGAAAGAAGCTAGATTGGAAAATAGAGGAAATCCCGATAGTGAGGGAGTACCCGGATGTGTTCCCGGAAGATCTACCGGGGATGCCACCAGAAAGAGAAATCGAGTTTAGAATTGATTTGGCACCAGGAACAACGCCAATATACAAAAGGCCATACAGAATGGCACCAAACGAGATGGCAGAAGTCAAGAATCAAGTCGACGACCTACTACAGAAGGGTTATATCCGACCAAGCACGTCACCTTGGGTGCACCGGTCATCTTCGTGGAGAAGAAAGACAAAACAAAGTGGATGTGCGTGGATTATTGTGCACTAAACAACGTCACAATCAAGAACAAGTATCCCTTGCCAAGGATTGACAATCTCTTCGATCAATTAGAGGGTGCCACCATCTTTTCCAAGATAGACATGCGATTAGGCTATCATCAGCTGAGGATCCGAGAAGAGGATATCCCGAAGATAGCTTTCACCACTCGGTATGGGCTATACGAGTGCACTGTTATGTTCTTTGGATTGACAAATGCACCGGCTTTCTTCATGAATCTGATGAACAAGGTGTTCATGGAGTTTCTAGACAAGTTCGTGGTGGTTTTCATTGACAACATCCTTATCTACTCGAAATCAGCGAAAGAACATGAGGAACATCTCTGGTTGGTTCTCGAAAAGCTAAGAGAGCACCAGTTATATGCCAAGTTTAGCAAGTGCGATTTCTGGCTGAAAGAAGTGCAGTTCCTCGGGCACATCATCACCGCCCAGGGAGTTGCCATGGACCCAACGAATGTGGAGTTCGTTACCAATTGAAACTGCCCAAGACAGTGACACAAGTGCGATGTTTTCTTGGACTTGCGAGTTATTACCGTTGGTTCATCGAAAACTTCTCAAAGATCGCGAGACCCATGACTCAATTGTTGAAGAAAGACATAAAGTTTGGTTGGTCCACCGAGTGCAGCCCCAGCTTTGAAGAACTCAAAAGGAAGCTAGTCTCGGCATCAGTCCTGATCTTGCCAGATCCCAAGAAGGATTTTCAGGTATAGTACGACGCATCTCGCCAAGGGCTAGGATGCGTGCTGATGCAAGAAGGCAGAGTGGTAGCCTATGCGTCACGACAGTTGCGCCCCCATGAGGGCAACTACCCGACACACGACCTGGAATTGGCTGCAGTGGTTCATGCTTTGAAGATTTGGTGGCATTACCTCATCGGTAACTGCAGTGAGATCTATACGGGCCACAAGAGTCTGAAATACATATTTACCCAGCCTGACCTGAACCAACGTCAAAGAAGGTGACTGGAGTTGATTAAAGATTATGATGTGGGAATACACTACCACCCGGGAAAAGCCAACATCGTGGCAGACACCCTAGGCAGGAAAAGTTACTGCAATACTGCTCGAGCAGAGACGTTGTGCAAAGAAGTGTAGCATGAGTTCGAACGTCTAAATCTGGGCATCGTTGACCTTGGATTCACGGCAGCCCTTGAGTCCCAACCCACACTCCTCAACCAGGTTCGTGAGGCACAAGCGAATGATCCAGAGATTAAAGAACTCAAGAAGAACATGAGAGTTGGAAAAGCCTAGGGTGTCAAGGAGGATGAAAATGTGACAGTCTAGATGGGAGAATGACTGTGTGTCCCAGAAAACAAGGAACTCAAAGACTTAATACTCCGGGAAGCCCATGAAACTCCGTACTCCATTCATCCCGGAAGCTCTAAAATGTACCAAGATCTCAAGACAAAGTTTTGGTGGGCCAGCAAGAGAAGAGAAATCATGGAATTTGTGGTACTTTGTGATGTGTGTCAGTGAGTCAAAGCAGAACACCAACGACCTACAGGACTTCTACAACCGCTTAGAGTCCCAGAGTGGAAGTGGGAAGAGATCAGGATAGACTTCATGACTGGTTTACCCCGCACATCTTCGGGATATGACTCTATCTGGGTGATCGTGGAAAGGCTCACCAAGGTTGCCCATTTTATCCTAGTACATACAACATACTCGGGCAAGAGGCTAGCAGAACTCTACATGGCCCGAATAATGTGTTTACATGGGGTACCCAAGAGGATTGTATCTGATCGTGGTAGTCAGTTCACTTCCAAGTTCTGGCAGAAGCTGCAAACAGAACTAGGAACTCGACTGAACTTCAACACAACTTACCATCCACAAATGGATGGGCAGACTAAAAGAGTCAATCAGATATTAGAGGATATGCTAAGGGCTTGTGCATTGGATTTCAGTGGGACTTGGGATAGGAGCCTGCCCTACGCAGAGTTCTCTTATAACAATAGCTATCAGGCTAGCCTATAGATGGCATTGTTCAAAGCTCTGTATGGTAGGAAGTGCCGTACGCCCCTCTTTTGGGATCAGACAGGCGAACACCAGGTATTTGGGACCGATGCACTCAAAGAGACGGAAGAGAAAGTGGCCATTATCAGGGAATGATTAAAGACAACTCAGTCAAGACAGAAGAGTTATGTCGACAACCGTCACAGAGATCTGAGTTTCGAGGAAGGGGACTATGTGTACCTTCACGTCACACCACTCCGTGGGGTACACAGGTACCAAACCAAAGGGAAGTTAGCCCTGCATTTCATGGGACCCTACCAAGTGCTAGCTCGTAAAGGCAAAGTTGCATACCAGTTGGATCTTCCAGCTTCAATGGCAGGTATACACGACGTGTTCCACGTGTCACAACTGAAGAAATGTCTGAGGATACCTGCAAAACAGGCTGATCCAGAGTAGATCGAGATCCAGAAAGACCTCACCTATATAGAAAGTCCGATTCGGATCTTGGAGACCAATGAAAGGAACACTAGAAGCCGTGCGATCAGGTTCTGCAAGGTATAGTGGAGCCACCATTCAGAGGAAGAAACCACTTGGGAATGAGAGGATGAGTTGAAGTCCACCCATTCGCATCTCTTCGCTTGCATGTCCGAATCTCGAGGACGAGATTCTGTTTGAGGTAGGTTTGTCACACCCTGATTTTCCCCCTTAATTAAAGCCACACAAAATATATTAAAGAAAAGCCCCAAACAAATTATTTTTTAAAAAAAGGCCTAGGGAAATAATTAAATAAGTAAAATGCAAAATAATAAATTATTAGGGCTGAGAATATTTTTCCTATATTCTCGTTGCCAAAATACACTAACAGGATTTTTATGAGAATTTTTAGAGCACTGGAAGTATTTTTAATAAATCAAAATAAATTATCGGATTTAAAATTCTTCTGGAAATTCTATTTTTCCTTTTCTTTCCTTCCTTTTCTCTTTTTCCTTTTCTTTCTTCCCGCTGGGTCGCGGCCCAACACTGTTCCTCGGCCTACCACGGCCCGCATGCGCACGCACGCCCCTATGGGCCCTACCTATCAGCTGCTCACCTCCCCCACACCTCCTCCCTCCCTCGGTCGCCGCCAGCTGGAGCCCGCCCGCTAGCGCCTGCTCACCCTGCCTCCTCGCCCTCCCGCTGACGTGTGGGATCGGGGCCCACACGTCAGGGCCTTCATCTTCCTCCGTCCGGATCAGGCGGAGGGGAAAGATTTTCCCCGCCGTCCGATCTCCTCCTTCGCCCGCCTCCTTGCACACCCGCTCCGTGTTCAAACCCCGTGGACTGGGTCGCTGCCCGTTACCCCCACCTTCTCTGCCCCTCTCGCCCACGACCATGGTTGAATCACGCCCACTAGCCGCCGCGGCTGCCACCCTCAGTCCCGTGAAATTGCACCGCCTTGGCCACGATCTCTCCAGCCCGAGCCCTTAAAAACCTTCTCCATCCTCCCCTCTCTCTTTTCCCTCAAGCGATGACGCCTCCCGTGCCCCCTAACCCTCTCCACGCTATAAACTCAAGCTGCCGCCGTGCTTCACCGACTCCAGCCGCCCGCCGCCGCCGCTGTAGCCGCCGCCAGGCCGCACGTTCGCCATTGCCAGCTCTGCCGCACGCCAGAGAAGCTAGGCCGCCGCTCCCGAGAGCCCTCTATGCTACCGAAGGCCAATCCTCTCCGTCGTCCTTCTCAGTGCATCTCTCCGTTGGGCTTCGGCCGCGTAATCTCACCGCCCCGTTCGGCAATTCCTACCCCTAACCCACTCTAAACCTTCCCTAGGTCATCCCGCACCTGGTCCGCACCTCCGTCGCCCCTTTGCGCCACCGGAACCCCATCGGCGTCGACATCCCGACTCTTCGCCGCCGCCAATCCCCTCTGTTCATCGCCGTTTGCCGTTCTCCGGTCACCGCGGGTCCTCGGTGAGCACTCCAAGGTCTCCTTCATCACCTCCGCTGCTCACCGCCGCCCTCCGGGAGGCCGGATGGTCACTAGTGGCGACTATCGAGCCACTTGGCCCGCCGCAGCGCGGCCGCACCGGCGGGGGCGAGCCACGTTCATCCTGGGCCGTCCAATCTACTTCGGCAGATCGGAGCCGTTCTCGCTCGCTCGTGCCGCGCCCGTGCGCGGTGGACCACGTCCACCGTGCGCTGTACTCCCTACGCCACTGACCCGTGGGCCTATTGGCGCCGGTCCCCCGTGGTCCACTGACGCATTAGTTCATTTAATTGCGTAATAAATCGTTTAATAATTAGTTTTGTATAGCAAAATCATAGTAAAACTTCAAAAATCCATAACTAATTCATACAAGCTCCGATTAATTTCATTAAATCCAGAAAAATACCAAGAATCTATTAAAAATACTTTTAGCCCCTGTTTCAGTGTCCACATGTACTTTTTTAATTGTTTGTGCTTTGCTTGCTATAGAATCCGACGCAGTCGACCCTTCAGTTTACTACGAAGTCGTTGCCGAATTCGTCGAGCCGAAGCAAGGCAAGTCGCATCATTTTCTCGATCATTTTGTACCCATTTATTGCAAACTACTTGTTTTAAATTAATAAACATGCATTATTTCATCATTCCATGTGGGAAGGGTGACCTATATAAATGCAATTTCATCATTCCACCTGTACACTTTTGCAGCTGGGTAAGAATATGACTAGAGGCTATTGTTAGGATGCTTAGTCCTGCCTAGAAACCTTTAGCTCACATGGGGATTTAAATACTTTAATTTACATTTATGGTTCGACTCAATGTCGGGAAATGGAACTTTGGATATGTTGATGAATTACTAAAATTTGACCTAAATGGTGGGTTGTGGGTGCATGGTTTTGTTGGTCGCGCCCTTGGCAGTTAAGGACCAGTTCGCGGAACCCACTTGGGCAAATACTCGTACATTCCACAAGCCAGCGTGGGCAACGGCTGGGCTTGTAGCATTTCTTCTCCCTCTCCTAGGCACAGTTGGTGAGAATAGGCGTGATGGAGTTGGGTCAGCTCAGGGTCGGGTTGATTGGCTTCCAGATCCATTGTGGCGTAAGGAGGGTAGCCTGGGCGATGTGGGGCATCCTATTGGTAGGTGCAACCTCAGCACGGTGTGGATGGTTAGGGAGAGGTTACGTGAATGGTTCTGTCACAGCCTCTCGCGGGGTGTCATGGTGATACGCCGGCACATGGGGACATGTGTGGGGCTGTGTCTTGTGGGTACAGTTGTACACCTCTGATCAGAGTGAATTTATTAATAGCCGCGCCCACGATCATGGGCATCTTGGTCAAGACTCACCGTGATTAGTCTCACTATAATAAACTGACATGCAAATTTTGCTATAGTGTTAGAATGGATAGTTGGGTCTGGTTAATGTGGTGTAACGTTGATCAGTGGAGGATTAATATTGTTTAATTAATCAACCTTTTACTGTTTGTGAACTACTATTGTTTGCAATTGCTTTTTCGCAAATAAACCTCTAGCCTATCTTTGTCTCCCGTGCATTGTGCATACTTGCGGGTGTGACTTGTTGAGTACTGTGGGTGGTACTCAGTCTTGCTCCCTTTCCCCTCTCAGTGGTGGAGTACCTGTCCGACGAGGATCAACAAGAGGACTAGGCTATCTCCACCATCAATACGCCTGTGGAATAGAAGCCTCCGCTTGGCTTGTTATAAATAGGCTTTATTTATCCTTACCACTGCATTTATGTAAGACAATTTTATTCAGGTTGTAAGACTCACTCTGTATGGCAACTTGGTATTGTGTACCCTAGCTTTCCTAGATAGAGATTTAATACACAGAAATGTTCAGAATTCTGGTTATGAATTTCTGGGCGTTACACCTTCCACCATGATCGTCTGCCAGCAGCGTCCATTCCAACCAGGGCACTTTGGAGGCAACAACAATAACAGCGGGCAGCACAACCGTCACCCCGCTCCACACCCACCAATGACACCAGCACAGCAAAGCAAGCCATGGAAGGACAACAGAGGCAAGACTCTCATCTGCTTCAACTGCAACGAACCGGGTCACATCGCCAACAAGTGCCTGAAACCGAAGCGAATGGGATCTAGTCCTGCAGCTCCCTAGAACACCAACACCAACCAGCAGGTGAAAAAGGGGCGTGTTAACCACGTCTCCGCAGAAGAGGTGCATGCTGCACCGGAAGTGGTACTGGGTACGTTTCTCGTGAACTCAATACCTGCAACAGTACCTTTTGATTCTAGTGCAACGCATTCATTCATATCCAAGAAATTTGTGGGGATACATGGGATAAAAGTAGTGGAACTTAAGATCTCCATGCGGGTTCATGCCGCAGGGAACCGCATGACCACAGCTCACTGTAGCCCTTCGGTGAACCTAGAAATCCAAGGATCACCCTTTCTAGCCAATCTCATCCTCCTAGAAACCAAGGGCCTAGATGTCATCCTAGGGATGGATTGGTTGACTCGGCACAAAGGAGTGATCAACTACGCCGACCGCACCGTTACAGTAACCAGCCCGGAAGGAAAGGTAGTTACCTTCAAGTCACCAGTGCCATAGAGGCAGGAAGCAAGCTTGCATCAGGTCGCAACAGAGCAACAGTCGGAAAGTGGAAAGAAGCTAGATCGGAAAATAGAGGAAATCTCGATAGTGAGGGAGTGCCTAGATGGGTTCCCGGAAGATCTACCGGGGGTGTCACCAGAAAGGAAAATCGAGTTCAAAATTGATTTGGCACCAGGAACAGCGCCAATATACAAGAGGCCATACAGAATGGCACCAAACGAGATGGCAGAAGTCAAGAAGCAAGTCGACGACTTGCTACAGAAGGGTTACATCTGACCGAGCACATCACCTTGGGGTTCACCAGTCATCTTCGTGGAGAAGAAAGACAAAACAAAGCAGATGTGCGTGGATTATCGCGCAATAAACGACGTCACAATTAAGAACAAGTACCCCTTGCCAAGGATTGACGATCTCTTCGATCAATTGGAGGGTGCCACCGTCTTCTCAAAGATAGATATGTGATCAGGCTATCATCAGCTGAGGATCCGAGAAGAGGATATTCCGAAGACAGCTTTCACCACTCGGTATGGGCTGTACTAGTTCACCGTTATGTCCTTCGGATTGACAAATGCATCGGCCTTCTTTATGAATCTGATGAACAAGGTGTTCATGGAGTTTCTGGACAAGTTCATGGTGGTTTTCATCGATGACATTCTTATCTACTCGAAATTAGCAGAAGAACATGAGCACCATCTCCCGTTGGTTCTCAAGAAGCTGAGAGAGCGCCAGTGGTATGCCATGTTTAGCAAGTGTGACTTCTGGCAGAAAGAATGTCACACCCTGAGTTTCCCCTAAACAAAGCCACACAAAATATATTAAAGAAAAAGCCTCAGTGAAATTATTTTAAAAGGCTAGGGAAATTAATTAAATAGGTAAAATACGAAATAATAAATCATCATGGCCGAGAATATTTTTCTGTATTCTCCTTACCAAAATACACTAACAGTTTTATGGGAATTTTTAGAGCACCGGAAGCAATGTTAATAAATCAAAACGATTTATCGGAATTAAATTCCCTTTGGAAATCCTTTTCTTTTTTTTCCTTTCTTTCTTTCTCCCTTTTTCCCTTTTCTTCTCCTTCTCCTAGACCGCGGCCTGCTCCTGTGCGGCCTGCTTGCGCGGCTCACACGCCCGCGCGTCCCTCAGCCTCTCTCACCGCCAGTCGGGCCCACTTGTTGGCCCTGCACGCCCGCACCCTCTCTCCCTCCCGCTAACCTGTGGGACAGAGGCCCCACATGTCAAACCTATCTTCAATCTCTGGCCGACTCGGTCGGAGGGGATCGGCTGTAATTTTAAAAATGACTATCAAACCTATTTTCAACCTCTGGCCCCACATGTCTGTAACAGCCTTAAAAATGATAAAATTTTAAAACCGTTTTTATTTTTGTGTATTTTCAAAAATCCACGTTGAATTTATCGTTTCGTTCAATTTTAAAATGTCGTTCTTCGTTCGTTGTAATTGCTTCTTCGTTTTCTTTTTGTTTTTATTTTCTATTTTCTCAGAAATACAATCCATCCATCAATCCATTCATCCTAGATTCTCGCGGCCGAAGAATCCCTTCATCCTAGATTCTCGCGGCCGAGTCTACGTCGTTCTCGGGTTATCGATCCGTTTCTTTTCCTCGACCCGGTCTGTTTTTCTTTTATTCTTCCTTCTCTTTCTTTTTCTTATTTTCCCTCAGGCAGCCAGCCCAGCCCAGCCCAGCCCAGGCCAGACCAGAGACAAGTCGGGGCCAGCCTAGGCCGGCTCATCCTTCCTCCACCGCCTCTGCTGACTTCCTTGCCGCTAACATTTTTCGAGAGCCAGGCAGCTGCTTCTCCTGCCCACGCGTCGCAGCCCCCTGCCTCTGCCGTGCCACCGAGCTAGCTGAGCCCCAACTCGAGCTCATTCCCTCGAGCTCGGCTACGCTGCCGCTCTCTGCCTCCCTCTCTATCTCCCTCTTCGCCGCCCCTTGTCCGCCGCCGCTAAAAGCAAAAAGGGGCGCCATCACCTCCTCTTCATCTTCCCTGAAGTCGCCCTGGCTCTTGTTGCGCCGTTCGCCGTCGCTAGAGACGAACAGGGCAGGAGCCCTAGCTCGACCGCCGGAGGTAAAGCGCCAAAATTCGTCGTCGTTGCTGTACATTACTCAAAATTGGGACCACCACCATCTTCTCCATGCCACACCTCACCAAACCCCTCTGTTTCCCTGGCGAGACCGCCGCCGGGAGCTCGCCAGTGGCACCGCGCCGCGCCGGCTCTGCTCGGCTGCCCGCCGACTGCATGGCGTCTCGCCACCCCGGCCACTCCCGCGCCAGTTTGCCGCCACCATTGGCTCCCCCTGGCCGCCCTGATCCTCCCTGGCCCGTGCGCCCTGCCGCCAGCTCGCTGGAGCCACCGCCGCCATGGCTGTCGCCGCCGCCGTCCCCTGCTCGCCGTCGCCAGGCTCGCCACCGGAGCCTCCACCGAAGACAACTATGGGAATGGAATCCCCACATCCTGAGGACTCTGAAACCAGTCTCACTTCGCCGGAAACCGGTCTCCTCCGCCGTCGGCATTACTGTGCATCGGCCGGCTCCTATGAGAAGAGAGAGAAGAACAGGAAAATTCAAATTTCATATTGAAAAATAATTCAGAAAAGGCTCTATTTATTGTTTCAATTGGTTTATTACTCTTTTGACCTCAGAACAAAAATCCGAGACCTATTCCTGACTCCTTGAATTATTTCGAATCTATCTGCGCCAGTTTCGTCATGATCCGAGCATCCATTGATGAAAGTCTAATTTTTGCTCTAGGGTTTCTGCTCGACGCGACTTCGGAAAATCCCAAATTTCTTCCATAATTTCTCTTTTAATATCCTGTGCACTTTCTGAATTTTTAGCATTTATTTAGAGTTATTTGCTCATTTATTTTATTTGTGTATCGATAGATTCCGCCGCAGCAGATCTAATCAAGGAGTTTGAATCCGTAGCTGACGCATATACCTACGCAGTCATAGGAGGAGACGATTGGTACGACTACGCTGATCCCGAAGGCAAGTCATGCATCCTTTGAACAATAATTAAACCCGATCTGGAGCTAGGTCATATTTAGGGTAGAGTGCTACCTTGAAGTACTTAAATAGGATGCATGAGTTAATTTTCTAAAGTATTTCGAAATAGATAATACCTTTTATTTGATATTGTTATAAATGTAATGCCATGCCTTGAGTTGAGCCTAATATATATCTTTGATAACTCTAGGCTAATCCTGCTTATTATGAACATGTTGAATATTATATGAAATTGTTATTTTATGTGATAGTTTTGGAAGTATATGATATATTTAAAGTTTTAAGGATATAACCCACTTGTGCCAGTATAAGTGACATAGTTAGCGTCCATCCGCATGATCGAGGTATTCGGACCTAGTGTGTACTGCTCCAGTGAATTGAACTTCTGTAGCCTTTCAGTGTATTGGCATTTTAGGCTTTAACGTGTGTAATGGCCACTGAGTGATGTAAGATTATTTGATTATATGAGTGTGGGTGCTGCGGTGCCCTTTGCGGTCTTTGAGGACTGTGTGTACCTCCTAGTCGTGCAATAGTGGGTGGACGAGTAGTCGGGTTGGTGCACACCCTTGCGAAGGCCAAGTTGACGCCAACAGGCGCCTTGTCCTATAACCTGCTAGGCAGAACAGAGATGAGCTTGGGGCAGTACTACACTTGGTTATCTTCAGCCTGGCTAGCTGTGGGTATCGTGCGGGTAAAGCTGGGTAGACGCTGCAGAGTCGTTTGGTATTCGAATACGCCGTGCTCCCGGTTAATGGAGATATGTCTATGGGTGAATCCAGAGTAATGGCATGAGTAGAATTGTGATAATGGTTTAAATTGAGAGATGACGACATGTAATATTAAACCCTTTAAAACTAAATTTGTTTATAAATTGGGATGATTGTGAACTACTGATAAGGTTTAGAGTTAAACCAGTTCCCTCCTTTGTTATATCCTGCATCACTATATGTTTCCCTGCATGGCTTGCGGAGTACTTGTGTACTCAGTCTTGCATATTTTGGGCTCTAGACGTTCAGGGAGAAGTTGTAGGTGAAGTCGAGGAAGCCATCGATCCACTGGATTGGGACGAAGACGAAGGCTTCGAGTTCTAGGTCGACTCCACACTCAAGCCGTTCCTGTGGTGCAGAGTTGCGTTTTTTGGTTGTACGTGTATGACCATAGGCCCGTTGTTTGCGTGTGTTGAGTTTGGTTGTACTAGAACCTTGTTGATTTGTATAATTAATGGAAGTTCTGTTTTTGTATCATTCTATGCGTAACTGAACTTCCTGGGCGGTTACGTGTGTTGTGGGATGTTTGGACCTCCTCTGAACGGTCCCCACATCGGCCTTCCCTAAGCGTCGGATTTTCACCGTCCCTGCTCACCCGCGCCTCAGCCCTTGATTTAAACGCCGCGGACTGAGTCCCCGCCCATTCCCCCCACCTTCTCCGCCCTTCTCGCCCACGACCGTGGTTGAATCGCGCCCTTTAGCCGCCACAGTCGCCGCCCTCAACCCTGTCAAAATCGGCCAACTCGGCCATGAACTCCCCTAGCCGAGTATATATAGACCCTCCCCGTGCTCCGCTCTCATTTTCCCCTCAGCTGCCCACGCCTGCCGAGTACCCAAACTCCCTCTGCGCCGAGCTCCCGAATCACCACCGCACTCTGCCGACTCCAGTCGCACGCCGCCGTCGCTACAGCCATCGCTGACTACCGCGCTCGCGCTAGCTAGCTTCGCCACGCCTTGCTGCATCTTGTCCGATAGTCGGCCGCCTTAGATTCTAGCCAGAACTCCATCCTCTCCGTCATCCCCTTTCGGTAAGCCTCTCCGCTGGCAGTCGACCGTGGATTTCTGTTGACCCACTCGGTCTTTTTCCTCCTAACACGTTCTACACCTTCGCCAGGTCGTCCCGCACCTCATTCGTGCCTCTGTCATCGCTTTGAGCCGCCGGAACGCCGTCGCCGTCGACATCCCGAACCTCGTTGCCACCAATCCTCATTGCTCGCCGTTCGCCACACTCTGTCGATCATCGCACCTTGGTGAGCACTCGGCTGCATTCCTCACCTCCTTCGCCGCTGCCCTCCACCGCGCCGGATGGTCACCGGCGGTGACCATTGGGCCACGCTCGCCGTCGCCAGCTACGCACGCCGGCGGGGCTTGTTCCCAACTGGGTCTGAGCCGTCCGATCTGTCTCGGCATATTGGGGCCGCTCGTGTGCCTAAGTCCGCGGTTGCACGCGTGTGGACTATGTCCACCATGCGCCGCACTCTCATGCGCCATTGACCCATGGGTCCCACCTGTCGGTGCCGGTTCCCCGTGGTTTGCTGACGCATTAAATCCTTGTTAATGCGCAATAAATCGTTTAGAAATTGTTTCTGTCTGCATATGAAAATCACTAATTCATACGAACTCTGATTAAGTCCATTCAAATTTCATTAAATCCAGAAAAATGCCAATAATCCATTAAAAATACTTTTAGCTCATGTTTCTGTGTCCACATGTACTGTTTTTAATTGTTTGTGCGTTGTTTGCTTTAGAAACCGACACCGTCGACTCTCCAGTTTACTACGAGGTCGTAGCTGAGTACGTCGAGCCGGAACAAGGCAAGTCACACTATAATCTTGATCATTTTGTACCCACTCTTTGCTAAAATGTTTTGTTTAATTAAATAAACATGCATGTTTTTATTATTTCATGTGATATGTATTATGACTTTTATATAGATAAGATTATGCCTTAGTTGTTGAACCTTGTTCCTTGTCACCTGGGTAACAACATGATTAGAATGTTATTCTTAGGATGCTTAGCCATGCTTAGACACTATTAGTTCACCTGGGAATTAAATATTATCATTTACATTTATGGTTCGACTCTATATCGGGAAATGTAACATTGGACCTATTACTATTAAATTATTAAAATTTGACCCAAATGGTGGGCTGTGGGTGCATGGTTTTGCTGGTCGCACCCATGGCAATTAAGGACCGGTTCACGGGAACCCCTTGGGCAAATACTTGTACTTTCCACAAGCCAACATGGGCAACAGCTGGGCTTGTAGCGTCTTTTCTCCCTCTCCTTGGCACCGTTGGTGAGGATGGGCGTGATGGAGTTGGGTCGGCCCATGGTAGGGTTGATTGGCTTCTAGATCCATTGTGGCGCAAGGGGGTAGCCTAGCGGATGTGGGGTATCCTGGCGGAAGGTGCAACCTCAGGGTAGTGTGGATGGTTAGGGAGGTTGTGTGAACGGTCCTGTCACAGCCTCTCGCGGGGTGTCGTGGTGATACGCCGGCACACGGTGTCGATGTTTTACACCGGCAATTTGAATATAGGGCTACTCGTCGGATCGAAACTCTTTGGACTACAAAGGAACACGGGGAGTTTATACTGGTTCAGGCCCTCGATGTGAGGTAATACCCTATGTCCAGTTGTGGTGTATTCCTTTAAGGATATATGATTCTGATGAATCTCTGTATGCCCTCAGGGGGCGCCCTGCCTCCCCTTATATACTGGGGGACAGGGGTACAAAGTAGGAGTCCCAGCCGGACTACGGCCAAGGGATTTGCTCTTAGAGATATAACCGACCCGACTAGGACTGTATATTCCTTATTGTATAAGGCTAAGTCTGCCGAGCTCTATCATATCTCTAATTACAAGGCTAGGCCCATCCTCTGTCTGAGTGGCCCATATGCTTGTCATGAGGTACCCAGGGCCCATAGCCTCCACAGCAGCCCCTGAGACCTTTATAGTTAAGTTAGCTGATGCCGAGTGCTCATCCTCCACGGTGAAGATTGCCCGAGTGCATTGCTCCCGAGTACTCTTTGTCCGAGTGCTTCTTCTTTCCGAGTCTGGCTTCATGTCAGCTGGCAGCGAGGCTATGAAGGGCTCCATGTAGAAATATGAATAGTGTGCACCGAATAGGCGCACCTATTAGGTGTAGCCCCCCGACTTTATGCTTAATTGTGAAACAATTAAACATAGTCAAAGATCTTTAACCTTGTAGTCTTTCCCGAGTAGTGTACTACTGGTATATGGGACTCTTCGGCATCATGTTAGCTGGAATGATTTTTTATAGTCTTTCCCGAGTAGTATGTCACTCGGAAATTAGACTCTTCAGCTTCATGTCAGCTGGGAGAATGTTTATAGTCTTTCCCGAGTAGTATACTACTCGGAAGTTAGACTCTTCAGCGTCATGTCGGCTGGAAAAATATTTGCTCATGGCAATTGTTGGCCAAGCATGTAGACTGAGTACCACTTTATGAATTTTAATCCAATATGTGGTCAGATGTACTTGAGAAATACCTGCATCCCCAATTTTAATGAAGACCAGCTTGTGACCCTTATAAGGATATATCCTCAATACCTGGTGAATAATACAGATATCCGAATACATGTGTTCAGCAATTAGGCCTTCATGAAGCATATCTGATTACCCAATCAATTACTATTGGTAGCACCAACACTGTGATTTTAACACAGCCAGCGAGCGGCCCACATTGAGCGTGCTACTGTAGAAACTCTCATCTTGGTGGCCCAGTATAGACTTTGCAGGTCCAAGCCCACTTATTTGTATAGGCTCTATAAAGGTGGGGGGAGAGAGAAAAGATTTCCTTATCTTCTCCAGTCCACCAATCGTTTCGTCTTCCAGCTTTCACGCCGAAATTTCGCCCCTCGCCTTGCTAGGGTTCACCATTGCTAGTGCTTCCCCCTTGAAACTCGGGCGATCCCGCTCCTCCGCGTCCATTCCAAGTCCTCAATCGCATTTCCCCCAAATTTCCTCGCCTTGAGCCATGCCGAGAGCGTCAGAAATCCCGGAGATGACTAATGAGTCTTGGTTGACTTCGGATTGTGGGTCGACTAAGCTGAAGCATCTGGAGAGGTTGTTGAGACTGCAAAATCATGTAGACATCCATTGGCGTCCGGGAGAAGGGGAATCAATTCCAGTACCCCAGGCTGGTGAGACTGTAGTCTTCCATCTTCTGATTTTCTTCACTAGCTTCTTGCCTTCTATGACCTAGAGTTGGTGAATATGAATCCCAACTCGATCTTGCAAATCTCTATCTTTGCAACTCTGTGCGAGTGTTTTCTGGGTGTGGAGCCCCATTTGAATCTGTTTAGATATTTGTTCCACATCAAACCCCAGCCCTCTAAGAGCAAACTCCAAGTGATTGGGGGGGCTGGTATCCAGCTTAGGAGCGAAATGAAGAAGAGTTATATCCATGTCCCCTTGAAATCCTCCCTCAAAGGCTGGCATAAGGAGTGGTTTTATTGTTCTGATATTGAACCACGCCTCCCCCTTTTCATTGGTCTACCTCCGGTAGTTGTGTCCAACTGGTCATCTGTGCCCAGTTTTGAGGAGATGGGCCAAGTATATATGCTGATCGACAAGATCGATAAGCTGAAGAGCTTAGGATTGACTGGTCTATGGGTGGCCAGGTGTTACTTGACTCGTCGCATCAGGCCGCTAAAGCTGAGCCATTTTGGCTGGGATTATGAGGGCAAAAACGATCCTAGCCAAGAATATCCCAACCTGACCGACAAGCACAAGGTGACCGACATCCTGCTTGACTACTTTGCCAGCGGGGTGATCGAGACAGAAGATGCCGAGCGTGCCACGCCGGCTTACAGCATAAAAAGTCCTCGTCCAAAGGTAACTCTTGTTGATGTTAGCTTGATGTCCATTTGTGATGAATACTTGTAGATGTATATCCAGGATAGCTCTGCAATGTGTGATGTATGTTGTTAAACCGCTTGCAGGCATGTAAGGAGTTTGATGAAGACTTCCAAACTTTGTCGGCCGTGAAATCGAAGAAGAGGCCGTTGAGTCCTTCTGCCGCCCAACCCAGCTCCAAGAGAGTGGGGAAGAAACCTGTTGAAGATCCGGGCAAGAAGAGAATTAGTAGGCCGAGTGCTGCAGCCGGGAGCCTGAAGATTAAAGACACTGCCAGCGTAGCTCCCAGGCCGCCGAGTCCAAGGTCGAGAGTGGTGCCACAAGGCTCAGCAACATCGAGCCCAAGGGCGGCATCGTCGAGTACGAGGTCATCAATGAGCCATAAGGTAGCGCCACCAAGCATCCCAGCGCCCCAGCCGGCCACACCAGAAACTGGGCCGACTAGGACAAGGATGCCACCACCGACTGCAGCGCCATCTAGCCCGACAGCCGGCAACCCTCCACTGCGGACAGCTGGAACTCCCGGATGGAAGTACAAAACCTCCAAGAGGTAAGTAAACTTTTGAATCTTCTGAAAATCTTGATCAGTGTTGTAGTGTCTTGATACTTGACTCATTGTATAGGAGACGAGTACACATAGATCTCAAGGATACCACGCCAACTGCCCCTGTTGCTGAGCCAGCCCCAGCCAAGCCAACCCCGGCAAGCTCATCTACCGAGCCGGTGACTGTCCCAGCCGTAGAGACTGAGGCGGTCCTGACAGCAAAGCTGCTAGCACCGACTGACCAAGGGGCAGATACTGAAGCTGTTGCTCCAGCCCCCGAGCGAGTCCCCGAAGCCCCATCAGCTGCCGAGTCGGGTGCCAGGACCATGTCACCATCTATGTCTTCGTCATCTTCAGAGGAGACGGATCTTCCTAGGCTCGAAGCCCCTCGCCACAGGTTCCTGAGAACATTCCACTGGGTAACTCCCGAGGGAACTGCAAAATGCTATAAGCATGATGAAGAGGCCGCGGATATGGAGCGTGAAGTTCTTCTTCGCGCCGCCATTGCCACGTCCCGGGGTGTCCAGGTGTGTAGCGAGCCTTGCAATGTTGAGTTCCCGACGATTTCCCCTATTTCTGGTATTCTACCGCTTAACTCTGCTTTGCTCTGTTTTACCCCAAGCAGAAGATTGTCGACCGCTCGGAGAAGATAAACGAGGTCCTGACCTAGCTTGCCCCCCTAGCTCCAACGATTGGGCCAGCTCTAGACGTCGAAGGCCGACTTGGAGCGGTCTAGCCAAGAGAGGGAGACTTGGCTGAGGGGAGCTGTTGACCAACTCAAGGGTGAGAATTGGGCTCTAGCCGACAAGATCAGAAGTAAGTCTCCTATATTTGTCTTCCCGACTAAGTCCCATGTATATTTCTCCAGCTTTGTTGTTTCCCGACTACCCAGTTGTGTCTTGACTGTAATCTCGAGCTCTCGACTATTCTAATATACAGCCCTCAAAGCTGAGTTGAAGACCTAGACAGAGGGGGAAACCAAGCTGAAGGAGGCCAAGAAAGCCAAAGCCGAACTTGAGAAGGACAAGGCCAAGCTGGAAAGGGCCAAAGGCAAACTCGAGAAAGAAAAGACCAAATTGGAGAAGGCCAAAGCCAAGGTGGAGGCCGACTACGAAAGTAAGTCTCCACTCTGACAATGACCTTGTCCAATCCTTTGATTACTCCGACTGCTGTTTTAGCTGATAAGTTTATTTGCCAATGAATCTGGGCAGCTACAAGAGCCAACGCCCAAACCCAGTTTCGAGCCTTTGCAGAGGAGATCAAGGTCATCAAGGAGTCACGGGAGATTCTTGCCAAGTCTGTGAAAGGGCTCCTTGACATCATGGATCCTCATCACGTGGGAACCAGCTCCAACACGGTCTCCCAGGTGCAGGCGTGCCTTAACAGAGCCCCAAGTATCCTGAAGAGGTACTCGGATGAGCATGTTGTCGTCGGCGTGGCCCAAACCCTTGCGATGACCAAGTCGATCTACCCCAGGGCAGATCTTGAGGCCATCGGTGAAGGGTTTGCCAAAGAGACAACACCTGAGGAGGCATTGGAGTTGATCACCTAGGCGAGGCCGACTGCAGAGGCGGTCACCAAGGACCTAGGAATGTAAGAACAATCCATCATGCAACCGGTGTATATGAAGTCTTTTGTAAAGACATGTGTAAATATATGTGCAATGCTGCCGAGCTCTGAGGTTTTACTTAGTTGTCATTAGCTCTAATCGACTATATGGTCTACGTCGAGTTAGTCTATAGGAACTTAATAAAATCGTCCACTGCAGAAAGCTGTACTCGGGCGATCATGACAAAGTCATTACCGAACTTCATAACTTAAGTAAAATAGGCTCGTATATTATTGACAAAGCACATATAATACATGCAGCCCCCGACTAGCCACTCGGTTGGAACAAGCGGCGTGGTGAGTCAGAGAAAATCTGTACACATGGGAAATATAAAACTCAGGTATAGAAAGGACGTAGCTGTTCTATATTCCATGAGTTGCTGACGAGGGCACCGTCTTCGATCTTCAGTCGATAGGCGCCTGGCCATGTAACTTCAGCGATAATGAACAGCCCTTTCCATATTGGGGATAGTTTATGCCTATCTTTGGTGGTTTGTATTTTTCTCAAGACGAGACCCCGACCAAAAAGGCACGGCCACAGATATTTCGACTGTGATAACGACGTAGGCCTTGAAGATACCTTGCTGACTAGGTTATTGCGATGTCCCTCGCTTCTTACAACTGATCTAGTTCGAACAATCGGGTATTGTTTGATACATCTTCTGAGTAAGCCCGAACTCGCGGAGAGCTGAACTCTAACTCGGTTGGTAACACAGCCTCCACACTATAGACCAGAAAGAAAGGGGATTGCCCTGTTGCCCGACTAACCATGGTTCTTAGAGACCAGAGAACAGATGTGAGTTCTTGTACCCACCGTCCTGCATATGGTTGTAGTCGGTCGAATATCCTGGCCTTGATCCCTTGTAAGACCATGCCATTGGCACGCTCAACTTGCCCATTGCTCCATGGGTGTGCCACAAATGCATAATAGATCTTGATGCCAAAGTCGTCATAGAAATCTTGAAATACGCCGCCCGTGAACTGAGTACCGTTGTCCGTTATGATGTGGTTAGGAACCCCGAATTGGTATAATATACACATGATGAAGTCCTTTGCTCTTGCTGCTGTTATGGCAGCAACGGGTTTTGCCTCAATCCACTTCATGAATTTATCCACTGCGATGAACAAGTGTGTGAACCCTCCAGGCTCTTTCTTGAAAGGCCCGACCATGTCAAGCCCCCATACTACAAAGGGTTAAGAGATTGGGATGGTTTGAAGTTCTTGGGCTGGAAGATTTGTTTGTCTTGCATAGAACTGACAACCCTCGCATGTGCGAACTATGTCTTTAGCATCTATTATTGCTGTTGGCCAAAAAAATCCCTACCTGTAAGCCTTTCTGACTAACGTCCTGGATGTGGCGTGGTTGCCACATATGCCCGAGTGGATCAATTGCAGAATCTGCTTGCCCTTGTCAGGTGTGACGCAGCGCATGAGGACTCTGGATGCGCTTCTTTGGTACAGGTCTTCTCCGACTACTAGGAAACATTTGCTTCGACGTTTGATTTGTTCGGCTTGAATGCGATCTTCTGGGAGTTCATCTTCCAAGAGGAATTTGAGAACAGGAGTCTGCCAATCTTGAGATATGACCAATACTTCTTCTGTGGCCGGGGTAGGTTCAGCCCCCGACTGTTCTGGCACTGGTTTCTTCTTGACTGATGGCTCCATTAGTTGCTCGACAAATATCCCAGTTGGGACGACTTCTCGCTTGGATCCCATGTTTACCAATTCGTCTGCAGCATCGTTGTATTGTCGTAATACGTGTGTTATCTCCAACCCGTCGAACTTGTTTTCCAACTTTCTGACCTCCTAACAGTACGCCGCCATGGTATCGTCGAGACATGTCCAGTCTTTCATGACTTGGTTGACCACAAGTTGGGAATCTCCACGCACAACCAGTCGGCGGATGCCAAGTGATATAGCAATGCGGAGCCCGTGGATGAGTGCCTTGTACTCAGCGACATTGTGGGAAGCCGAGAAGTGGATCTGGAGAATGTACTTGAGTTTTTCGCCGGTGGGTGATGTCAGTACGACACCGGCCCCACCGCCGCCAATCCATAGAGAACCGTCAAAGTACATTGTCCAATACTCTAGCTTGTCTGTTGTTGTAGTTGTCTGAACTTCTGTCCACTTGGCCACAAAGTCAGCTAGGGCTTGTGATTTGATTGCTGTCCGTGGCTGAAAAGTGATGTCGAACGCCGTCAACTTGAGCGCCCATTTAGCGATTCAGCCGGTGGCCTCACGGTTGTGGAGGACTTCCCCAAGTGGATATGATGTGACCACCGTGACTTGATGCGACTGGAAATAGTGCACCAGCTTCCGAACAGTGATGAGTAGGCCATAGAGCAGCTTCTAGACCTATGGATATCTCATCTTGGAGTCGGCAAGGACCTCGCTGACAAAGTAGACTGGCCATTGAACTTTTTGTATATGACCCGGTTCGGATCGCTCGACCACCAACACCGTGCTGACTACCTGAGTGGTTGCCGCCAGATAGAGCATTAATGGCTCTTGGGGCATAGGTGATGCCAACACTAGTAGTGATGTGAGAAATTTCTTGAAGTCTTCGAAGGCTTGCTGGGCTTCGGGAGTCCATTGAAAATTATCTGCTTTCTTCAGTAACTTGGAGAAGGGCATGCCCCGTTGGCCTAGTTGGGAGATAAATCGGCTGAGTGCCGCCATGCAGCCTGTCAGCTTCTGGACGTCCTTCTGGCTAGTCAGGGGTGCCATGTTCATGATTGCATTAATTATCTCTGGATTAGCCTCGATGCCGCGATGTGATATGATGAAGCCAAGTAGCTTGCTGGATGGCACACCGAAGGCGCACTTTTCCGGGTTCAACTTCATCTTGAATCTTCGAAGATTTTGAAAGGTTTCCTCCAAGTCAGCGATGAGGTCTTCTTTGTATTTTGTCTTGATCACCACGTCGTTAACATATGCCTCCACATTACGCCCGATCTGAGTGTGAAGACACCGCTAAATTGCTCATTAATATGTTGCTCCAGCGTTTTTCAAACCGAACAGCATAGTGATGTAGCAGTATGCGCCAAACGGCGTGATGAAAGATGTCTTCAGGCAGTCCTCCTCCTTTAGGCTGATTTGGTGGTATCCCGAGTAACAGTCGAGAAAGCTGAGAAGTTCGCACCCCGTAGTTGAATCCACCACCTGATCTATTCTCAGTAGACCAAATGGATCTTTGGGGCACGCCTTGTTTAAGTTGGTGTAGTCGATGCACATGTGCCATTTACCATTCTTCTTCCGAACCAGGACTGGGTTTGCCAGCCAATCCGGGTGGTAGACCTCTTTGATGAACCCGGCCGCGAGGAGCTTAGTTATCTCCTTCCGAATAGCATCTTTACGGTTCTGTGCGAAGAAGCGTAGCCGTTGCTTGACTGGCTTGGTGTCTGTCTTGACATTGAGGGTGTGCTCAATCACCTCCCTTGGTTCCCCAGGCATGTCGGAAGGTTTCTAGGCGAAGATGTCCTTGTTTGCCTGGAGGAAGGTAACGAGCACGTATTCCTATTTGGGGTCGAGTTCGGTCCCGACTAGAGCTGTCTTGGAGGGGTCGGAAGGGTCCAGGGGATCTTCTTCGTGTTAGAGTCCACTGAAATTCCCGATTTTGCTGCTTTTTTCACCGGAACTTGGTTGTCCTTGACTTCTATTGTGGCGGCTTCCCGAATGCTGTCTCGTCCGACTGCCGCTTCTTGAGACTGAGCCAACTCGCAGCTCTCTTTGTCGCAGGTGAAGGCTTGCTTGACATCGCTGCGAAGGGAGAGAACTCCGGCTAGCCCAGTCATCTTGAGCACCATGTAGATATAGTGTGGTATCACCATGAATTTGGCGAGCGCCAGCCGTCCGAATATCGTGTGGTACGCAGTCTCGAAGTCAGTGACCTTGAAGCAGATATTTTATGTGCGAAAGTTATCCCACGTGCCGAAGGTGACCGGCAAAGTTATCTGCCCGAGGGGTGTTGAAGACAGGCCGGGAATTATCCCGTGGAAGGGCGCCGTACTCGGCCACAGTTCTGAACAAGGGATTTTCATCTCATCCAGGGTCTTGCCGAAGAGGATATTGAGCGTGCTGCCTCCATCTATGAGAACCTTCTTCAACTTGATATTTTTGACGACCGGGTCCAAGACGAGTGGGTAGTGCCCCGGGTGTGAAACCCGATCTGGGTGGTCTGCGCGATCAAACGTGATGGACGTTTCTAACCAGCGCAGATATTAGGGGCCGTCTGCTATAGAGACCGAGTTGACGTCGCGTGCCGTTAGCTTCTGCTTCCTCTTGGACTTGTATGCAGACGACCCTCTGAAGATATGGTTGAGCTCAGCCTGGGGATCTTGATAATTACCAGCTATGCTTGGATCTGGCTTGTCTTTGTCCTTGTGGGTGCCAGATGTTGAAGCCTGCTCGGAGGCAAACTTCTTGAGAATGAAGTAGTCCTTGGCCGCGTGTTTACCCTTAGGATGAATGGGGCAGGGCCCGTTTATCACCTTCTGGTACTCATTGTTCCTTGAGGTTCGCGACCGAGTCCGCTCCATGTTTGCCACCACATTTTCCGACTTCCGCTTGCGGCTGCCGGATTTGTTCTGTGCTGGCTCGTTGTCAACTTTGGCCTTTTGGTCCTTCTGTCAGGACTCTTTTTTTTCATCAAGGGCCTCAGCGACCGCCTCGGCCGAGTCGGCGTACTTGTTCGTCATATCGAAGAGAGCCCTGACAGAGGTTGGAGGCTTCCGAGTAAATTTTGCGATGAATGGGGCGTCCTTGACTCCCTTGCGGAAGGCAGCGATGACGACCTCGTCCTTGATCATTGGGATCGAGTTGCGCTTCTCAGAAAACCTTTTGATGAACTCGCGAAGAGACTCATTCTTCTTCTGGTGCAGCTGGTAGAGATCGTGCTCGGAAGACGGTTTTTCGTAAGTCCCCTGGAAATTGGCTATGAAGCATTCTCGGAGTTCCTCCTAGGAGCCGATTGATCGTCTTGGGAGCCCTATTAGCCATGTCCTTGTCGAGTCGGCTAGGTCGACCGGGAGGTAGTTTGCCATGGCTTTATGGTCACCTCTGGCTGCTCGAATCGCTAGAGTGTATACGGTGAGCCAGGACTCGAGATTAGTCTTGCTATCGTATTTTTCGATTCCCGTAGGCTTGAAGCCCGATGGCCAGTCGACCTCTTGTAGCTCCTAGGTGAAGGCGGGTATGCCTTCGTCTTCGTGAGGGCTCCGGCTCCGGTAGCAGCGATGGAACCACTCGTGGTGGAGACCAAAGTGCTCGTACTCATCCTCCAGTCGGCGGCGCTCGTCGTCCTCGCGTTGGCAGCGCTGAGCGTTGATGTCTTGGCAGAGATCGTGTTGCAAACGGACTAAAAGATCCTTGTTGAACCGTCGATCGTTCTGGGGACGTCGCTGATTGTTGTTGTTTGTGTTGCCGAGAGATGTTTGGCGTGACTCCATGTGCGGCTGACTTGAGCCAGCCGCCCGGCGTCGTGCTGATGCAAATGAGACCGCTGCTGGAGAACCCGACCGGTTGGTCGGTATAAGTGTATCACCCGACTGCTGGTGCTATTGACATGCCGCAGCTGTAATCACAGCTTTGATCCTTGCTATAGTCGAGGTGGCCTAGTGATCAGGCCCGAGCTGCAGTGTGTCCAGCAGGGTTGCAGCGGCCACGACATTCTGTTGTGGTATGACGAAGACGTCGTGGTCGCTGACTCTAGTCTGGAGGATTTGTTGCTGAGCGGTTCGCCCAGCCCTGCGTAGCTCGTCGTTGCGAGCCTCGCATTCAGCCTCCTCCTGTTGTCACAGTCGGCGGGCATCCTCTTCTTGCTGCTCTTGTACTCAGCGACCTCCTGTAGAGGGGTTGAAGCCATGAAGATTTCTCGGGGCAAAAGGAAGCTTGCCAGACTAGTGTCTGAACTTGTGTTCGAACTATTGTCTGACTTGGAGTCAAAATCTGAGTAGTTCATCGGGGTGATGATGACTCCGACCTCCCTAGACCCAATCTGGAACGGCTCTGGGCCATGTCCGAACTGAACCGTAGAGGATCGGGTCTGCCACATGGGATGTAGATTGTAGATGTCCGCGGCATCGCCGAGTCTGCATGGGAGATTGACGATCTCTCCCCTTCCTAGCCCGACCCAGGCCGGCTCAAGGTCAAGTCTGAGCCGAACGCCGAAGGAGAGAGTTGTCCTGAGACCCGGGGAAGTAGAAGATTGTCATAGCAAATCGACGATGGTCGCTGTGGCGTCGTGTGGGCCGACTGGCGCGGAGTCGGCTGGTTCCTCGGCCGATCGGATCTGGTCCGAGTCGGCCAAGGTAAGGTTGCCGAATCGAGGCTTCTGAATGTAATTGTGTCTTTGAGGGAGAATTTGCTGCCATCCACTCCGGTTGTCGAATCCATTGAGCTTGTTAAAGTTGATCTCGTCGAAGCCCCTACCTGGCGTGCCAACTGTCGATGTTTTACACCAGCAATATGAATATAGGGCTACTCGTCGGATCGAAACTCAGTGGACTGCAAAGGAACACGGGGAGTTTATACTAGTTCAGGCCCTTGATGTGAGGTAATACCCTACGTCCAGTTGTGGTGTATTACTTTGAGCATATATGATTCTGATGAATCTTTGTATGCCCTCAGGGGGTGCCCTGCCTCCCCTTATATACTGGGGGATAGGGGTACAAAGTAGGAGTCCCAGCCGGACTACGGCCAAGGGATCTCCTCCTAGAGATATAACTGACCCGACTAGGACTATATATTCCTTATCGTACAAGGCTAAGTCTGCTGAGCTCTAACATATGTCTAATTACAAGGCTAGGCCCATCCTCTGTCCGAGTGGCCCATATGCTTGTCATGAGGTACCCGGGGCCCATGGCCTCCACACACAGGAACATGTGTGGAGCTGTGTCTTGTGGGTACAGTTGTACACCTCTGATCAGAGTTAAAAACTATTTGAATAGCCGCGCCTGCAGGTATGGGCGATTGGTTAAGACTCACCGTGATTCGTCTCATCTTACTTAATTAACTTGACTTAATGGAACTGGTATGGTTCAGATGGATGGTTGGGCCTGGTTAACGTGGTGTAACGTTAATCCGTGGAGGATTAATATTGTTCAATTAATCAACCTTTTACTGTTTGCGAGCTACTACTGTTTGCAACTGCTTTTACGCAAATAAACCTCTAGCCTATCTTTGTCTCCCGTGCATTGTGCAAATTTTTGGGTGTGATTTGTTGAGTACTGTGGTGGTACTCGGTCTTGCTCCTTTTCCCCCTCTCAGTGGTGGAGTACATGTCCGACGAGGATTGTCAAGAGGACTAGGATGGCTCCGCCATCAAGATGCTTGTGGAATAGAAGCTTTCGCTTGGGCCAGTTGTATATAGACTTTATTTGTTTTTACCACTGCATTTATGTAAGACCATTTTATTCTATTTGTAAGATGCACTTTATATGGCAACTTGGTATTGTGTACCCTGGCTTTCCTGGACAGGGATTTAATACACATGAATGTTTAGAATTCCGGTTATGAATTTCTAGGCGTTACAAAGTTGGTATCAGAGCCGAACTTGACCGTAGGACCAGCCAAATGGAAACCCTAAGAGCCCTCTGAAATTTTCATTTGCATATGCTTTTTGCACTTGGAGTTATTTCGGGGAAAAGTGGGAATTTGTTCTTGGATTGGGATAAAATCTTGACCTTTATTTGACTGAAATTTTTGAGTCAGGTCAAAGCTAGGGTAGAAACTTTATTCATGGGTTATGGCATATGTCGGACCCGGGTTTGACCCCGAACCCTATGTGTGTACCGTGCTAGTCCCACGATCAATTGCTAGCACACACATTCAACTTTGGCATCATAATCCATACATCACAGGTTCAGCTCACAGCAGTCCAAACATAAGTCGTACAAGAGTCTAAACTTTAGCGATTACATAGAGGCCGACCGGCCAAATAGAACAGCAAAATAACAAAGAGTTTAACAGCGGAAACAAGATAATAGAGGCACCAAAAACCAGCAAGTATGCCTCTGCCCGCCCACAGGCAACCAACCGGTAAGCCCTAGTAAGCACCGTCGTCGTCGTCTCCAAAACCCGCTGCATAGAAGTACCCGATTGTCGGGTCCTCCTCAACCATCTCTAAAAAAAGAAGTCACACAAGCGTGTGTGAGTACAATACGTACTCCGCAAGACTTATAGTGTTTGCAATGGTATTCCATAATATGCGAAGATAAACAAGGAATGGTTCAGGTCCTGCAGTTTGCATAAATCATAATATACATAGCGAAAACATTGCGGTTTTGCAACGAAATTTTTGTAAAACAAGCTAGCACAGCAAACAAGTATATAAGCATCAACCCCCAAGTGTTTTCAACCATATGGGCTCCCTGCCCATGCCAGCCAACAATGGCAACACGCTGCCACAACCATCCCAGCGAACTCCCCGTTCGCACCAAGATCCTTCCCCAAAACAGTTCCCAACATTTAAAACTACTACGGTGGAGAATTTCCCAAGTCGTCCATAACCGAGGACACGGCTATTCGAATAGTTTTAACTCTCGAGAGTGTGTACAACTGTACCCACATGACAAGGATAACATGAGCTACCACACAGGAGGCTCACACCATCAATGACAAAGCCTTTCCACCGTTGACCTAGCAATATCCCGCGCTTATGATCCATCCCTAGGGAGTTGGGAGGCCTCCCAAAATCCCCAAGGCTCATACGATGTGCTGGTCACCCTTGAACAATAATCAAGGTACCTTCGGGCTATGGACAAAAACCATAACCCGCACTATCCCAATGTCAACAATAATGACCTACAACTACCACCGGCGGGTCTATTGCTAGGTATCAACAATATACTAAGCTAGGAACTCCCCACAAGAGCCACATGTGGTTTGCACTGTGCTTCTTGGTTCTAGCTACACCATAGAATCGGTCCTTAGTGACCCGGGCGAGACAACCACCTAATCGATACCACAACAAGGCACCGAACACTACATCCACCCGCCCAAGTCCAAAAGCTTGTTTTCAGTTTTTGTTTTCCACCAAGAGCACAGGGGAAGAATACCCACTGTTCATTTCCATAATTTCGCAAATGCTTCTTTTTCCCAACATTCCAAAATCAAGTAACAAGTAGCCTTGATTAAAAAGCAAACTAAGCATACCTATTGACATCTTCCCAACCACATGAACCCGAGTTTCAGTGGCAACATAAGTGACAAGGAAATCATGATACTCAAGTAACAAGGATAAGGCATATGCAACAAGGGGTTAACTACCCAAGAATCCCACACATTTCAAGTAAAACATCGCATGCATAATAGTTTGCAATCAATATAGTTTGTAAGTTTGAAATATAGGAGCAATTGATCAAGGGGGTGCTTGCCTTGTTCCTGGACTTCCTGGAACTCTTCTGATCCTTCCACAACCGGGTCAACGACGTCGTGTTCTACGAGAATACCAAACGAATGCAATGAAAACAACAGCAAAATATTTAACAGAACAGGAAGTACGAATATTTTTGCAGAATATGCAAGTGCATGATTTTAGATGAATTTAGGAAAAAGAATCGCTTGAATCCGAGTTTGTATGAGGGAGATACGGCTAAACGAAGTCTGCTCTGTCCTAAAATCGAAAATAAATGAGAAACAGCGTTTTCGCTCGACCGAACTGCAGAAACGGCTGAAAACATTCTACCGACTTAACGGGTGGTCTATTTGAGACGTTTTCGGTTCTAGGGCATTTTTATGGTACGAAACCTACATGTGTGCTGCTGTGAACCTAAGGACAACTCCCAAAAGTGGATATTCTCCAACTCGCTAGGATATTAATCACACACGCTCACACGTCACTAAAACGGCCGAACACGTGAAATCCACCGGGCGTGAAGTTTTAATCTAAGGCATTTGGGGGCGTGGAGGGTTTCTAGGGCCTAGGGGTCACTGGATGTACAGGTGCAACCTACGGGAAAGCTTCGGTAGTGGCGAACGCCTTGGTCCAAAAACGATGTCTTCGTACGCGCAAACTACACGTCTTCGCACGTTAACGATGACCGATAAAAACAGGAAAACGACAGCAGCTGCTCTACTCGTGGTTTTATCCCGTTCTAATGCTAGTGAGGCCAACCTGGCTTGCTTGGGGCTGATGGGGTGGCTGCTACTCACTCAAACACAAGTGCACCTAAGGTGCTCGGTGAAGGCCAAGCTAATGCACGGCTTGTCTACCTCTGTCCTCTCATGCTCTAGTGAATGGCTAGTGATGCAGAGGTGTGGGGAAGCTCTAGGGGTCCTGTATGCAAGATCGAAGGCTCTACTACACGCGGCCATGCTCCGATGGAGCCTCATCCACACATGCGGCCACGGTGGTGACGCTTGGGTGGATGGCAAAACAATGGCGTGACAGGCCAAGCCAAGGACATGGGGAGAACTAGTGGCCTCCTAGGAATAAAAAGGAAGTACATGCAGAAACAAAAGCTCACCGAAGAGTGCAGGCTGTGGGGTGCGACGTTGAGGCGGTGGTCGGCTCGGCAACAGGGTCGCTCGTGATGGAGGCTGCAAACAAGTGCTATGATGAGCTCAAAGAGTGAATGGAAGATGGTGATACAGCCAGGACAGCGCTAACTCACCGGGGCGCAGTTCAGCGGCTGGAAGGTCACGGCGGCACCCGGTCAGCGTTGCAAAACGCGATGGGGCTGCGGTGGTGCCTGCTGCCCGCCGAGGGCGGAAACGGAGTTAGGTCGGGCAAGAACACGTGGTGACATAGCTGAGACAAGGTAAAACTCACCGGAGCTCTCAGACGAAAAGCGTGTGCTCGCCGGCGCCGTGGGCGGCACCTCATGTTCTCAGCGAACCAAGGGGCAATCGCCTGGGTCCTTGGGTGCGTGAGAAAGAGGGCGAGCTGGGGAGGCAGGAGGGCATAGGCTTGGTTAAAAGGAAGGCAGGGAAGGAGAGGAGAGGGGAGGGGCGCTACTCTGCTCCACGGTCTCGCGATGGCGTGCGCGCGGGTAAGCGTGCAGCAGACAGATGGGACAGGGCAGGGCGCTGCTGAGGCTGTCGGGGGTATCTCGCGAGGTCCCAAGGCGGCTCTGCCTCTCCCTCTCACGTGGTCTAGGGCGCGCAGAGGAAGCCACCTGGCCGAGCCGCACGGGCGGGGAGAGATCCTGGCGTGATCTCATTTGGACGATGGAGGACAGGGCACAGCCGATAGCATCACGTATCAACGATTCACGCCTAAGGACTATCTCTGGGTTGACGCCGAAACCAATCGGCCGATACAGATTGATACAAACCGATGATGATATAAGTGAGAAGCAAACCGGCCGATTGCCGATAGTTTTCGCATACATGAGCATCGGCTAGAAGCCGATGACAACATAGGCGGAGTAAAAAGCCAGCTGACTGGCGCGGGCTCGCGAGAGAGGGCGCGGGCGCGAGAGAAAAAGGGCGCGACGTGAGAGAGGGCGCGTGCGCGAGGTCGGGGTCGAGACGATGGCGCGGGCGCGAGCTCGAGGTCGGGAGAGAGAGTCCGAGCGCGAGCTCGGAAGCAGAGTCCGGGCGCGAGGGCGTGGACTCAAGAGAGAGCCAAGTCCCCGGGCACGAGAACAGGGCGCGGACTCGAGAGAGAGAAACAGGCGAGGGCGTGGGCGCGGCAAGGGCGCGGGCGTGGCAAGGGCGCGGGCGCGGCAAGGGCGCGGGCGCGAGGCCGGGAGCGAGGGCGCGGGCGAAGGTCCGATCGGGAGGCGGCTGGTCCGATTGGGAGGCGTCTGGTCCGATGGGAAGCATTCGGACCGTCCAATCCCCAAGAGGATGGTCCGATTGGGGCAGCTTGCATCCAACCGAAAGAAACTTGGGGACAAGGCTGGGTTTTTCATGCATGAAAGATGATATGAAGAGCATGCAGATGGAAAAACGGTTTTATGCACCAAACAACAAAAGTGGGCTGTTACAGCATATGGGTCCAAAATTTTAGGAAAAACATTGGTTACCGGGGTTAGGTACGATTTTAAGCATGCACAAAACATTTTTACTTGCTTTGCTATTATTATTTAAAAGTAATTTGCTACTGTATGGTTCTGTTATACTATTTCGTCGGGTTCTTAATAAAGTTTATATTAAAATTATTTCATGCATAAAATTGTTGTTTATTTCCAAATTATTTATTGTTCACTCTATTTGGATCTGAGCATACATTGATTCTCCCTCCTTGCCTTCTATAGATGGACAGCCTCCCCAACCAACGTGGGGCAGACATGGGTGGATTCGTTGAAGAGTTTCGCATGATGAGTTTCAATTTGGGGTACAGCCATGCCCTAGAGTACACTGCAGTGGAGCCTTTGGAGGGTGAGCTTCCTCACCGTGTTTGCTTGGAATAGACCGGCGAAAGGTACCTCCTACCAGCCATGGAGGTTGAATCAGTGGATGTACCTACGATCACGCCTGCCAAGAGGCAGCTTTCTGTCTAATTGGAGAGCTATGCCGAAGGCACCACCATACCCTCCGCACCACCACCTACTGCTACCTCCCCAACCGGGCCCACTACCAGGTCTACAACACCTTCCAGCCGGCTGACAATGAGAACGACACCACCATCGTCCACATGAGGCGAGCGATGTGGGCCATGGACTACATGCACGCCAACTGGGTGCGTGCAGCCCATGACAGGGAGGATGCCAATAGGATGACCATTATGGGTCTCCAGAACAAGATCGACCGCCTGAAGAAGAAAGTCACAGAGTTGAAGGGACAGTCGCCACCCGGTGGGGCCAGGATCCGTCTGACCTTGAGGAAGAGGACCCTTCCTCCGGTGCATATTCAGTTGGCCCCTAGGAATGGGCCACACACACCGCCAGCTCCACCAGCACCAACAGCGCCAGCACCCGCTCCAGCTCCAGCACCAGCACCAACACCGACAGGCGGCATGATCAGCGTGACATCAAGCGACGGCAGCTCTTAGGGAGGCACCAGCATCCACAGGGGCTTCACTTCCACTGACGACAACAGCTCCTTCCGTGGATCCCGCACCCGCAGCGAGGCCAGTTTCTTGGCTCACGGTAGTGAGGACTACGTGAGCGGATCCAGGAGCCACATCGACGATGAGGTGGGCGACGAGTAGGAGCCGGAGTACAACTCGGACGACCGCAACAGCCGCTCAGAGCACTAGGCACGCCGTCCTTAGTTTTCATCATTTTCCTTAGTTTGATTTCATGATTAGTTGTAATGTCAGGATGTTTGCTTTGGGGTCGTGGGTGGTTCATACCATCTGTTGTGGTATGGCCGCCTCAGTTAGGAGTTGAATTGCTTTTGTTATGTTTCCAAACTATGCACTTCAGTTAATTTAAGTCAGTCACTTAATTACCACTCCTGTTTCTGAGCCACCTGTTTTTCTCCTTTCCTCCCATTTCCATCTCCCCTTTCAGATGGTGAACACTAGGAATGGTAACCGCGCTGCCAGCAATGCCAGCGCGATGAATCCACAGGATGGAGTGCCACAGTACAACGGGGCTCCCCAACACATGCGACCTCCACTACCGGAAAACCCGACACTTGCACAGGTTCTGGCCAACTAGAACCAAATGTTGGCAATCATGACGTAGCAAATGCAGCAAAACAATCTGCAGCAGCAGCACCGGCAACCTCACAACCCGGCCATCGCTCCTCAGTCAAAGCTGCCTGAGTTCTTGTGGGTCAGGCCGCCTACCTTCTCTAGCACCACCAACCCCATGGACGCCAACGACTAGCTATTGGCAGTTGAGAAGAAGCTCAATCTCCTCCAGTGCAACGATCAGGAAAAGGTTGCTTTTGCAACACACCAGCTCCAGGGTCCCACCTCAGCTTGGTGGGACAAGTTTCTCGTGACCCGCACCGCCACAACAGAGGTCACCTGGGCAGAATTTTGCCACAACTTCCGGAAGTCTCAAATTCCGGCAGGAACCGTGGCACAGAAGAAGAGGGAGTTTAGGGATTTGGCACAGGGAAACAAGACTATCACGGAGTACCTCCATGCTTCAACCGCTTGGTGCACTACGCACCCGAGGATGTCCAGAGACAGGAGAAGTTCCTGGACGGACTGGACGATGAGCTAACCAGCCAGCTCCTCTCAAGTGACTATCCAGACTTCAAGAAGCTAGTGGATAAGGCGATTTGCCAGGTTGATCAGCGCAACAAGATGGACCGCAAGAGCAAAGCAGCCCAATTTTGAGCCCACCAGGGGCAGCACTAGAGGCCAAGGGTGATGCCGGGGCATCAGGGTGGACGTTCCACCATGATCGTCTGCCAGCAACGCCCGTTCCAACCAGGGCACTTTGGAGGCAGCAGCAACAACAGCGGGCAGCATAACCATCATCCCGCTCCGTGCCCACCAATAGCAAGGCCAGCCACGGAAGGACAGTGGGAGCAAGATCCTCATCTGCTTCAACTACAACGAGCCGGGTCACTTCGCCGACAAGTGCCTGAGACCGAAGTGAATGGGACCTAGGCCTGCAGCTCCCCAGAACCCCAATGCCAACCAGCAGGTGATAAAGGGGCGTGTCAACAACGTCTTCGCAAAAGAAGCACAGGCTGCACCAGAAGTGGTACTGAGTACGTTCCTCGTAAACTCAATACCTGCAATAGTACTTTTTGATTCTAGTGCTACGCGTTCATTCATATCCAAGAAATTTGTGGGGACACATGGGATAAAAGTAGTGAAACTTAAGATCCCCATGCGGGTTCACACCGCAGCTCACTACAGCCCTTTAGTGAGCCTAGAAATCTAGGGATCACCATTTCTAGCCAACCTCATCCTCCTAGAATCCAAAGACCTAGATGTCATCCTAGGGATGGATTGGTTGACCCGACACAAAGGAGTGATCAACTGTGCTGACCGCACCAATACAGTGACCAGTTCGGAAGGAAAGGCAGTTACCTTCCAGTCACCGGTGCCACAGAGACAAGAAGCAAGCTTAAATTAGGCCGCAGCAGAGCAACAGTCGAAAAGTGGGAAGAAGCCCGATTGGAAACTAGAGGAAATCCAAAAGTGAGGGAGTACCCCGGATGTGTTCCTGGAAGATCTACCGGGGATGCCACCAGAAAGGGAAATCGAGTTCAGAATTGATTTGGCACCAGAAACAACGCCTATCTACAAGAGGCCGTATAGAATGGCACCAAACGAGATGGCAGAAGTCAAGAAGTAAGTCGATGACCTGCTATAGAAGGATTACATCTGACCAAGCACATCACCTTGGGGTGCACCAGTCATTTTCGTGGAAAAGAAAGACAAAACAAAGCGGATGTGCATGGATTATCGCGCACTAAACGACGTCACAATCAAGAACAAGTATCCCTTGCCAAGGATTGATGATCTCTTCGATCAATTGGAGGGTGCCACCATCTTCTCCAAGATAGACCTGTGATCAGGCTATCATCGGCTGAGGATCCGAGAAGAGGATATTCCGAAAACGGCTTTCACCACTCGGTATGGGTTGTACGAGTGCACTGTTATGTCCTTCGGACTGACAAATGCACCGGCCTTCTTCATAAATCTGATGAACAAGGTGTTCATAGAGTTTCTGGACAAATTCGTGGTGGTTTTCATCGACAACATCCTTATCTACTCGAAATCAGCAGAAGAACATGAGCAACATCTCCGTTTGGTTCTCGAGAAGTTGAGAGAGCACCAGTTGTATGCCAAGTTTAGCAAATGCGACTTCTGGCTGAGAGAAGTGCAGTTCCTCGGGCACGTTATCACCGCCCAGGGAGTCGCTGTGGATCCAACGAATGTGGAGTTCGTTACCAATTGGAAACCGCCCAAAACAGTGACACAAGTGCGGAGTTTTCTTGGACTTGCGGGCTATTACCGCCGGTTCATCGAGAACTTCTCAAGGATTGCAAGACCCATGACACAATTATTGAAGAAAGAGGTGAAGTTTGTTTGGGCGACCGAGTGTAATTGCAGCTTTGAAAAACTCAAAAGGAAGTTAGTTTCGGCACCGGTCCTAATCTTGCCAGATCCCAAGAAAGACTTCCAGGTGTATTGTGATGCATCTCGCCAAGGGCTAGGATGCGTGTTGATGCAAGAAGGTAGAGTTGTAGCCTACGTATCGTGTCAGTTACGCCCCTATGAGGGCAACTATCCAACACATGACCTAGAATTGGCTGCAGTGGTCCATGCTTTGAAGATTTGGCGGCATTACCTCATCGGTAACCGCAGCGAGATCTATACAGACGACAAGAGTCTGAAGTACATCTCTACCCAACCTAACTTGAACCTCCGTCAAAGAAGGTTCCTGGAGTTGATTAAAGATTATGATGTGGGAATACACTAACACCCAGGGAAAGCCAACGTCATGGCAGACGCCCTGAGCCGGAAAAGTTACTGTAACACCGCCCTGGCAGAGACATTGTGCAAGGAAATGCAGCAGGAATTCGAACACTTGAATCTGGGCATTGTCGATCATGGATTCGTGGCAGCCTTAGAGGCCCAGCCTACACTCTTCGATCAAGTTCGCGAGGCACAAGCGAATGATCCAGAGATTAAAGAACTCAAGAAGAACATGAGAGTTGGAAAAGCCCAGGGTTTCACAAAAGATGAAAACGGGACAGTATGGATGGGTGAACATTTGTGCGTCCAAGAGAATAAGGAGCTCAAAGACTTAATACTCCGGGAAGCTCATGAGACTAAGTACTCCATTCACCCCGGAAGCACCAAGATGTACCAAGACCTCAAGACGAAGTTTTGGTGGGCCAGTATGAGGAGAGAAATCATAGAATTCGTGGCACTTTGTGATGTGTGCATCAAAGCAGAACACCAACGGCCTGCCGGACTTTTACAGCATCTCAAAGTCCCAGAGTGGAAGTGGGATGAGATCGGGATGGACTTCATCACTGGTTTGCCCCGCACATCTTCAGGATATGACTCAATCTGGGTGATCGTTGACCAACTCACCAAGGTTGCTCATTTCATCCCCGTGCATACAACATATTCGGGTAAAAGACTGGCAGAACTTTACATGGCTCGTATAATGTGTCTACACGGAGTACCCAAGAGGATTGTATCCGATCGTGGTAGCCAGTTCACTTCCAAGTTTTGGCAGAAGTTACAAGCAGAATTGGGAACTCGACTAAACTTCAGCATAGCTTATCATCCACAAACCGATGGTCAGATTGAAAGAGTCAATCAGATATTGGAGGATATGCTAAGGGCTTGTGCGTTGGACTTTGGAGGGATATGGGATAAGAGCTTACCCTATGCCGAGTTCTCGTACAACAACAGTTACCAAGCCAGCTTGCAGATGGCACAGTTCGAAGCTCTGTATGGCAGAAAGGGCCGTACACCCCTTTTCTGGGATTAGACTGGTGAACGCCAGGCATTCGGAACCGACGCACTCAAAGAGGCAGAAGAGAAAGTGGCTATAACATGAGAGTGCTTAAAGACAGCTCAATCCAGACAGAAGAGTTACGCCGACACTCGTCATAGAGATCTAAGTTTCGAGGAAGGAGACTATGTGTATCTTTGTGTCACACCACTCCGAGGAGTACACAGGTTTCAAACGAAAGGGAAGCTAGCACCTCATTTTGTGGGACCCTACCAAGTGCTAGCTCGGAAAGGTGAAGTTGCATATCAGTTGGACCTTCCCGCTTCAATGGCAGGTATACACGACGTGTTCCACATCTCACAACTGAAGAAATGTCTGAGGGTACCAGTAGAACAGGCCGATCCGATGCAGATCTAGATCTAGGAAGACCTCACCTATGTAGAAAGGCCAATTTGGATCATGGAGATCAGTGAAAGGAACACCCGAAGCCAAGTGATCAGGTTCTGTAAGGTACAGTGGAGCCATCATTCAAAAGAAGAAGCCACATGGGAACAGGAGGATGAATTGAAGTCCACCCATCCACACCTCTTCACCAGCACGTCCGAATCTCGAGGACGAGATTCCGTTTAAGGGGGGTAGGTTTGTCACATGCTGAGTTTCCCCTTAAACAAAGCCACACAAAATATATTAAAGAAAAAGCCTCAAAGAAATTATTTTAAAAGGCCAGGGAAATTAATTAAATAAGTAAAATGTGAAATGATAAATCATCATGGCCGAGAATATTTTTTCTGTATTCTCCTTGCCAAAATACACTAATAGGATTTTTATGGGAATTTTTAGAGCACTGGAAGCAATGTTAATAAATCAAAATGATTTATCAGAATTAAATTCCCTGTGGAAATCCTTTTCTTTTTTTCCTTTCTTTCTTTCTCTCTTTTTCCCTTTTCTTCTCCTTCTCCTGGGCCGTGGCCCGCTCCTGTGCGGCCTGCTTGCGCGGCTCGCACGCCCACATGTCCCTCACCCTCTCTCACCGCCAGTCGGGCCCTACCTATCAGCCCCGCACGCCCGCGCCCTCTCCCTCCCACTGACCTGTGGGACCGAGGCCCCACATGTCAGACCTATCTTCAACCTCTGGCCGACTAGGCCGGAGGAGATCGGCCTTCCCTGAGCGTCGGATTTTCGCCGTACCCGCTTCCCCGCGCCTCAGCCCTTGATTCAAACGCCGCGGACTGAGTCCCTACCCATTTCCCCCACCATCTCCGCCCTTCTCGCCCACTACCACGATTGAATCGCGCCCTCTAGCCACCATGGTCGCCGCCCTCAACCCCGTGAAAATCAGCCAACTCGGCCACGATCTCCCCAAGCCGAGTATATATAGACCCTCTCCGTGCTCTGCTCTCATTTTTCCCTTAGCTGCCCACACCTGCCAAGTACCCAAACTCCCTCCGCGCTAAGCTCCCAAATCGCTGCCGCACTCCGCCAACTCTAGTCGCACACCACCGTCGCTATAGCTGTCGCCGACTACCACGCTCGAGCTCGCTAGCTTCGCCGCGCCTCACTGCGTCTTGTCCAGCAGTCGGCCGCCTTAGATTCCAGCCGGAACTCCATTCTCTCCGTCATCCCCTTTCGGTAATCCTCTCCGCCGGCAGTCGGCTGTGGATTTCCATCGACCCACTCGGTCTTTTTCCTCATAACACGTTCTACACCTTTGCCAGGTCGTCCCGCACCTCGTTTGTGCCTCCGTTATCACTTTGAGCCACCAAAACACCGTCGCCATCGACATCGCGAACCTCGTTGCCACCAATCCTCATTGCTCGCCGCCGTTCGCCACTCTCTGTCAATCGCCGCACCTCGGTGAGCACTCGGCTGCATTCCTCACCTCCTTTGCCACTCGCTGTTGCCCTCCGCCGCGCCAGATGGTCGCCGGCGGTGACCATCGGGCCACGCTCATCGTCGCCAGCTGCGTGCACCAGCGGGGCTCGTTCCTGACTGGGTCTGAGCCATCCGATCTGTCTCAGCAGATCAGGGCCGCTCGTGTGCATATGTCCACGGTCGCACGTGCGTGGACTGTGTCCACCATGCGCCGCACTCTTATGCGACACTGACCCATGGGTCCCACCTATCGGCGCTGGTTCCCCGTGGTCTGCTGATGCATTAAATCCTTGTTAATGCACAATAAATCGTTTAGAAATTGTTTCTGCATAGGAAAATCACAGTAAAACTTCAAAAATTCATAACTAATTCATACGAACTCTGATGAAGTCCATTCAAATTTCATTAAATCCAGAAAAATGCCAATAATCCATTAAAAATACTTTTAGCTCCTGTTTCTGTGTCCACATGTACTGTTTTTAATTATTTGTGCGTTGTTTGCTTTAGAAACCGATGCCGTCGACTCTCCAGTTTACTACGAGGTCGTAGCCGAGTATGTCGAGCCGGAGCAAGGCACGTCACACTGTAATATTGATCATTTTGTACCTACTCTCTGCTAAAAATGTTTTATTTAATTAAATAAACATGCATGTTTTTATTATTTCATGTGGTATGGATTATGACCTTTATATAGATAAGATTATCCCTTAGTTGTTGAACCTTGTTCCTTGTCACCTAGGTAACAACATGATTAGAATGTTATTCTTAGGATGCTTAGCCATGCATAGAAACTATAAGTTCACCTGGGAATTAAATATTATCATTTACATTCACGGTTTGACTCTATGTCGGGAAATGTAACATTGGACCTATTACTATTAAATTACTAAAATTTGACCCAAATGGTGGGCTGTGGGTGCATGGTTTTGCTGTTCGCACCTATGGCAATTAAGGACCAGTTCACGGGAACCCCTTGAGCAAATACTCGTACTTTCCACAAGCCAGCATGGGCAACGGCTGGGCTCGTAGCGTCTCTTCTCCCTCTCCTAGGCACCGTTGGTGAGGATGGGCATGATGGAGTTGGGTCGGCCTAGGGTAGGGTTGATCGGCTTCCGGATCCATTGTGGCGCAAGGGGGTTAGCCTGGCCGATGTGGGGTATCCTGGCGGCAGGTGCAACCTCAGCGTGGTGTGGATGGTTAGGGAGAGGTTACGTGAACGGTCCTATCACAGCCTCTCGCGGGGTGTCGTGGTGATACGCCGGCACACAGGAACGTGTTTGGGGCTGTGTCTTGTGGGTACAGTTGTACACCTCTTATCAGAGTTAAAAATTATTCGAATAGCCGCGCCCGCGGATATGGGCGATTGGTCAAGACTCACCGTGATTAGTCTCGTCTTACTTAATTAACTTGACTTAATGGAACTGGTATGGTTTAGATGGATGGTTGGGCCTGGTTAACGTGGTGTAACGTTAATCAGTGGAGGATTAATATTGTTCAATTAATCAACCTTTTACTGTTTGCGAACTACTACTATTTGCAACTGCTTTTACGCAATAAACCTCTAGCCTATCTTTATCTCCCATGCATTGTGCATATTTGTGGGTGTGATTTGTTGAGTACTGTGAGTGGTACTCAGTCTTGCTCCTTTTCCCCCTCTCAGTGGTAGAGTACATGTCCGACGAGGATCGTCAAGAGGACTAGGCTAGCTCCGCTATCAAGATACCTGTGGAATGGAAGCTTTCGCTTGGGCCAGCTATATAGAGACTTTATTTGTTTTTACCGCTGCATTTATGTAAGACCATTTTATTCTGTTTGTAAGACACACTCTGTATGGCAACTTGGTATTGTGTACCCTGGCTTTCCTGGACAGGGATTTAATACACGTGAATGTTCAAAATTCTGGTTATGAATTTCTGGGTGTTACAAAGAAGTACAGTTCCCCGGGCACGTCATCACCACCCAGGGAGTTGCCGTGGACCCAACGAATGTGGAATCAGTTACCGGTTGGAAACCGCCCAGGACAATGACACAAGTGCGGAGTTTTCTCGGACTTGCGGGTTATTACCGCCGGTTCATCGAAAACTTCTCGAAGATTGTGAGACCCTTGACTCAATTGTTGAAGAAAGATGTGAAGTTTGTTTAGACAGCCGAGTGCAACCGTAGCTTTGAGGAACTAAAAAAGAAGTTAGTATCGGCACTAGTCCTGATCTTGCCAGATCCCAAGAAAGATTTCCAGGTGTATTGCGATGCATCTCGCCAAGGGCTAGGATGCGTGCTGATGCAAGAAGGCAGAGTGGTAGCCTATGTGTCACGCCAGTTGCGCCCCATGAGGGTAACTACCCAACACACGACCTGGAATTGGCTGCAATGGTTCATGCTTTGAAGATTTGGCAGTATTACCTCATCGGTAATCGCAGTGAGATCTACACGGACCATAAGAGTCTGAAATACATATTTACCCTGCCTGACCTGAACCTTCGTCAAAGAAGGTGGCTGGAATTGATTAAAGATTACGACATGGGAATACACTACCACCCGGGAAAAGCCAATGTCATGGCAGACGCTCTGAGCAGGAAAAGTTACTGCAACACCGCTCGGGTAGAAATATTGTGCAAGGAAGTGCAGCAGGAGTTCGAATGTCTGAATCTGGGCATCGTTGACCCTGGATTCGTGGCAGCCCTAGAGGCCCAGCCCACACTCTTCGATCAGGTTCGTGAGGCACAAGCGAGTGATCTAGAGATTAAAGAACTCAAGAAGAATATGAGAGTTGGAAAAGCCCAGGGTTTCACGGAAGACGAAAACGGGACAGTCTAGATGGAAGAATGGTTGTGTGTCCCAGAAAACAAGGAACTCAAAGACTTAATACTCTGGGAAGCTCATGAGATGCAGTACTCCATTCATCCCGGAAGCACTAAAATGTACCAAGTCCTCAAGACAAAGTTTTGGTGGGCCAGCATGAGAAGAGAAATCATTGAATTTGTGGCACTTTGTGATGTGTGTCAGTCAGTCAAAGTAGAACACCAAAGGCCTGCAAGACTTTTACAACCGCTTAGAGTCCCAGAGTGGAAGTGGGAAGAGATCAGAATGGACTTCATCATCAGGTTGCCCCGCACATCTTCGGGAAGAGATCGGAATGGACCCCGCACATCTTCGGGAAGAGATTGGAATGGACTTCATCATCGGGTTGTCCCGCACATCTTCGGGATATGACTCAATCTGGGTGATCATGGATTGGCTCACCAAGGTTGCCCATTTCATTCCGGTTCATGCAACATACTTGGGCAAGAGGCTGGCAGAACTCTACATGGCCCGCATAATGTGTTTACATGGGGTACCCAAGAGGATTGTATCTGATCGTGGTAGCCAGTTCACTTCCAAGTTCTGGCAGAAGCTGCAAGCAGAACTAGGAACCCGACTGAACTTCGGCATAGCTTACCATCCACAAACAGACGGCTAGACCAAAAGAGTCAATCAGATATTGGAGGACATGCTAAGGGCTTATGCTTTGGACTTTGGTGGGACATGGGATAAGAGTCTACCCTACGCAAAGTTCTCGTACAACAACAGCTACCAAGCCAGTCTACAGATGGCCCCGTTCGAAGCTCTGTATGGCAGGAAGTGCCGTACGCCCCTCTTCTGGGATCAGACAGGTGAACGCCAGGTATTTGGGACCGATGCACTCAAAGAGGCAGAAGTGAAAGTAATCATTTTCCGGGAACGATTAAAGACAGCTCAGTCCAAACAGAAGAGTTACGCCGATAACCGTCGCAAAGATCTGACCTTCGAGGAAGGAGACTATGTGTATCTTCGCGTCACACCACTCCGCGTGGTACACAGGTTCCAAACCAAAGGGAAGTTAGCACCCTGTTTCATGGGACCCTACCAAGTGCTAGGTCATAAAGGAGAATTGCATACCAGTTGGACCTTCCAGCTTCAATGGTAGGTATACATGACATGTTCCACGTGTCACAACTGAAGAAATGTTTGAGGGTACCAGCAAAACAGGCCGATCCAAAATAGATCGATATCCAAGAAGACCTTACATACGTGGAGAGACCAATTCGGATATTGGAGATCAGTGAAAGGAACACCAGAAGCCGGGTGATCAGGTTCTGCAAGTTACAGTGGAGCCACCATTCAGAAGAAGAAGCTACCTGGGAATAAGAGGATGAATTGAAGTCCGCCCATCCGCACCTCTTCGCCAGCATGTCCGAATCTCGAAGACGAGATTCCATTTAAGGGGGTAGGTTTGTCACACCCTCAATTTCACCTTAAATAGAGCCACACAAAATATATTTAAGAAAAAGCCTCAAGAAATTATTTTTAAAAGGCCAAGGGAATTAATTAAATAAGTGAAATGCAAAATAATAAATTATCTTGGCTAGGAGTATTTTTCCTATATTCCCCTTGCCAACATACACTAACAGGATTTTTATGAGAATTTTTAGAGCACTAGAAGTAATTTTAATAATTCAAAACAAATTATTGGAATTAAATTCCTTCTGGAAATCCCTTTTTCTTTTCTTTTCTTTCCCTCTCTCTTTTTCTTTTTCTTTCTTCCCGCTGGGCCGTGGCCCAGTACTGCTGCCGGCCTACCGCGGCTAAGCAGCGCCCGCGCGCGCCCCTCCCGCTTGGCTTTACCTGCCAACCGCACGCGCGCGCCTCTCCTCTTTCCCTCTCTCTGCCACGTGGGCCCCGTCCCTTAGCCCCGCACGCACCGCACCTCCTCTTCCCGCCCCCGTCCCCGTGCCGCTAATAGGGCCCGCTAGCCAGCGTCCGCCTGCCCCGCTCCTCGCTCTCCGTTGACGTGTGGGACCGAGGCCCACATGTCAGGGCCTTCGTCTACCTCCGTCCGGATCGGGCGGAGGGGAAAAATCCCCACCGCCATCCGATTTCCGCCTTCACCCACCTCCTCGCACGCTTGCCCCATGTTCAAACCGTGATCCCCGAATCGCCCCGCTCCACTCCCCCACGTCTCCCGTCCCTCTCGCGTACGATCCCGTGCGAATTTTGCACCTCCCGCCCTCACCGCCGTTTCCCTCTTTCCGCAAAATCCGGCCGCCTCGGCCACGATCTCGCTCTCCTCGCGCCTACTTAGACCACCGCCGTGCCCCTCCGTTTCGTTTCCCTCAAACGCCCAAGCTTTCCGTGCCCCCTAGCCCCTCGCGTGATGTGAACCCAAGCCGCCGCCACACTCCGCTGCCTCCAGCCGCTCAATGTCACTGCCAGGCCACGTGCCCACCACCGCCAGCTTCACCGCATGCCAGAGAATCCCGGCCACCACTCTCGCGAGCCCCTACGCCGCCGGAGTCCCTTCCCCACCGCCAATTCACTTCGGTAAGCCCTCCACCGGCCTTCAGCCTCACCTCCCCGTCAATCCGCTCGGCCATTTCAGCCCTAATATCTTCCTACATCTTCGCAAGGACCCCCTCGACCTCATCCGTGCCTCCGTTGCTGCGTTGCACCGCTAGAACGCCATCGCCATCGACATCCCAAGCTTCGCTGCCGCCAATCCTCTCTGCTCGCCGCCGTTCGCCGCTCTCCGTTCGTCGCCGCACCTCCGTGAGCACCCCACCGTCTTCCTCGCCTGCCTCCACCGCTCACCACCGCCTCCACCGCGCTGGTATGGTCACCGCGGTGCTGGACCATCGGCCACGGTGCATCTCACCGTTCGCGCGCACCGACAGGGACGGCCTTGGCTCAACTCGGAGCGTCGATCAGCCTCGCAGATCGGGGGCCGTTGACGCGTGCCCACGCCGTGTCCGCGTGCATGGACGGGGTCCACGTGCGCCGTCCTCCCTGCGCCACTGACCTGTGGGTCCCGCTATCGGTGCCGGTCCTCTCGTGGTCCGCTGATGCATTAATCCGTTTGATTGCACAATAAATCGATTAACTATTAGTTTTGTATAGCAAAATCACAGTAAAACTTCAAAATCCAAACTAATTTTATACGAGCTCCGATTAATTACATTCAAATTTCATCAAGTCCAAAAAATGCTAAGAATCCATTAAAAATACTTTTAACTCCTGTTTCGTGTCCCCATGTACTGTTTTTAATTGTTTGTGCTTTATTTGCTATAGAATCCGATGCAGTTGACCCTCCCGTTTATTACGAAGTCATTGCAGAGTTCGCCGAGCCAGAGCAAGGCAAGTCGCATCATTTCCTCGATCATATATTCCCATTTATTTCCAAATGTTTGTTTTAAATTAATAAGCATGTATTATTTCATTATTTCATGTGGGAAGGTTGACCTATATAAATGCAGTTTTAATTGATCTGACTTAATTCCACCTATACACCTTTGTAGCTAGGTAATAATATGACTAGAGGCTATTGTTAGGATGCTTAGTCCTACTTAGAAACCATTAGCTTAGATGGGAATTTAAATACACTTATTTACATTTATTGTTCGACTCTATGTCGGGAAATGGAACTTTGGACATGCTGATCTTAAATTACTAAAAAATTTGACCTAAATGGTGGGCTGTGGGTGCATGGTTTTGCTGGTTCGCACCCATGGCACGTAAGGACCGGTTCGTGGGAACCCCTTGGGCAATTAATCATACATACCACAAGCTAGTGTGGGCAACGGCTAGGCTTGTAGCATATCTTCTCCCTCTCCTAGGCACCGTTGGTGAGAATAGGCGTGATGTGGTCGGTCAGGGTCGAGTTGATCGGTTTTCAGATCCATAGTGGCGCAAGGGGTAGCCTGGCCGATATGGATATTCTGTCGGCAGGTAGCAACTCAGCGTGGTGTGGATGGTTAGGGAGAGGTTGCGTGAGCGGTCCTATCACAGCCTCTCGTGGGGTGTCGTGTTGACATGTCAACACATGAAAACGTGTATGGGGCTGTGTCTTGTGGGTACAGTTGTACACCTCTGGCCAGAGTTAAAATCTATTCGATACGCGCCGCGTCATGACATCTTGGTTCAAGACTCACTGTGATTAGTCTCACTATAATAAATTGACTTAGAAATTTGCTATAGGGATAGGATGGATGGTAGGGCTTGGTCCACGTGGTGTAACGTTGATCAGTGGAGGATTAATACTATTGAATTAATTAACCTTTTTAATGTTTACAAACTATTATTGTTTGCAATTGCTTTTATGCAAATGAACCCTGAGCCTTCCTTTGTCTCCCGTGCATTGTGCATATTCCGAGTGTGGGACTTGTGAGTACTATGGGTGGTACTCAGTCTTGCTCCCTTTTCCCTCTCAGCCGGTGAAAGAGTACCTTGTCCAACGGGGATCATCAGGAGGACTAGGTGGATCCGCCGTCAAGACGCCTGTGGATGAAGCCTCTACTTAGCTAGCTGTTATATAGGCTTTATTATCTTTACTGCTTGTATTTATGTTAGACAATTTATTCTGTTTGTAATACGCACTCTGGCAACTTGGCATTGTGTACCCTGCTTTCCTGGACAGAGATTAATACCACAGAAATGTTCAAATTCTGGTTACGAATTTCTGGGCATACAAACGCCGCATCACTGCCGACCAAGGGCCTCCGCTGCTTGGAGCTCGCCATCGGCCGTGTCCCATCGCCAATAGCCACTGTTCTTGCCTCGGTAAACATCGTCGTGATCTTCTCTACCCTCTGATGCTCTCGCCATGCCGCCGTTCACCGTCGACCTTTGGATCCCGTTCCACCACCGCTGGTCTGCCTACGTGGTGGCCACGTCATCACCACGCCAGTGCCACCTCAGCTCTGCTGTCTGATGTGGCTGCCCAGTCAGCCTCCTGAGAGATCCGATCGGCCAGGTTCAATCTCAACCATCCGATTCTCCTTGCTCAAGTCCTAGCCGTTAGAATCTGATCTTGTAGTTTAATCCTAACCGTCCATACCATCTAGCCCTCGGTGCACTGGTCCACAGCACCGGTCTATCCTCCCTACACTCTATCGGTGGGACCTGCATGTCAGCCACCGGATCTTCTCTCTATCCCTTTAGGGCTCACGTCATAAATTGATTAATAATTTCTTTAACACATGAAATATAGTTAAAGTTTGGAAATTCATAACTAATTCGTCCAAACTCTGTTTGGGGTGATTCAACTTGCATAATTCTTTAAAAATCAAGATCTACCCATTAAAATATAATATTGTACTGTTGATGTGTGCTTATGTACCGTTTTTCTTGTTTTTTGTTTATTCCTTTAGCCATCGACGTTCCGAAAGAGTCAGGATTTACAAGAGCAGAAGTCCAGCAAGTCACACGGTTCCTAAACACCTTGAGCATGTTGTACCTATGGTTTAAAGCTATGTTTTCCTTCAAATGTGCTTCTATTTTACAATGTCATCGAGAGGGAAACCATGTTCCTTGATTATGGCCCTATTGCTTTGATTCCCTGATATTTGTACCTATAGGATAATGTGGCTAGATAGTTTTACAATACTGGTTAGCTAGGATAACTCTAGGACCCTGCTTAGCCATGCTTAAGACAACTATAGTGGAACTTTATGGGCTATCACTAACTACTTACTCATGATATCTGATTAACATGAAATGATGATTTAGTTCATGACCAAGGTCATGTGTGGTTAATTAATTTGGTCAACTAAAACTTGACTAAATGGTGGGTTGAGCAACATGGACTGCGTTGGAGATAGTGGGCTCATGACTCTTAAGACCCACCAAAAACCACCCCCCCCTGGTTCGCGGACTACTTTGCGAAAAATACATCCGTACTAACCACAAAACTTTAGAATGGTACGGAGCTTAAGAGACATGTTCAACCGAGCACCAGGGTGTTGTGCATCATAATCCACGCATGCATCATAAGTCCATCGTTGAGTCTGCTGGGCCGACTTCCCATTAGGCTCCTGATCAGTCATCATCGAAACAGGTGTTTAGCGGCGTCTCCTATTGTCGCATGTTACATGACTGGTCTTGTTACAATCCTTCCGAGGTATCATCGGTGTATTAGGGCACCCGGTAACGTCGTTAGGTTGTGTCTTGTGGGCAAATGTACACCTCTGGCCAGAAGTAAAACTGTCTCGAATAGCCGTCCCCGTTAGGCAGCCTAGCAATGTTTCTGATTAGTCCACATACTATTAATTATAATAAATGATACTATTCGATAGCTCCAGGTTGTGAGTGGTTGGTGCCAGTACCGCTTTGGAGGGTTTACAGTGTATTAATTTTTTAATGTATATCTTTATTTTACTACTTCATCTCTCTCATTTT
>RYFJ01003121.1:0-204628 GCA_003991445.1 Oryza meyeriana var. granulata | reverse complement strand
AAAGAAGAGCTCAAAGAGGATTGAATTTATAAGGAGCTATATTTTGGGTTTGGGATTCTTCAGACGATAACTAGATCAGGGGTTATTTTGTTCTGATGGAGTTTCACAGTTTGCTGCAGTAGGAACAAGTTATAAATTCATCACCGTTATTGCAAGCAATGGCAAGCAGAGCTTCTAAAAGAGTTTGATCAAGTTGATTAGCGGAAAATTGATGAGGCAGCCATCGGATGGATTCTACATTACCGATTCACTATGGGCTATCGGATGGCAATGCCAGGTCTCCGGTCGCCGTATCAGTTGGTATATGGACATGAGGCGGTTTTACAATGGGAAACTAAATCGGCTAAAGACTTTCTTTGAAAATCAATTGAGGGATGGATTATTATAACTTGATGAGTACTTGAAGTTTATAGATGGTTGAGAGGTGGAAAGAACAGGAGAATAAGGTAGGGCAGTCGCATTCCAAAAAAAGGTGGTGAATAAATATTTGCCGAGGGGGATTGTGTGGAAGTTGATTTTGCCGATCGGGGCCGAGATAATAAGTTGAAAATGGTGCTTATTGGGGGCTCTTATGGATTAGTCGCTGTGTGCTGGTAAGATTATATTTAGAAGGTTTGACGGGTACGGAGTTGTAAAGCACTTAATGGGAATATTCAAAGACTACACTAGTTGCGTTTGGATCACTCTAAATCGTAAAAGTCATAGCGATTTAAGCAATTAGAAAGCCGATGTTTATGACGTGGGCTAAAAGACGCGATATCATTGTGCTTTAGTCAAAACAAGCGAAAAAATTATCAGGAGAGTAGATAAAAAGCAAAAGCCGATCTGATACATGCAGGGAAGGGTGATAGGCATGTTCCGAAAATGTCAGTTATAAAGGTTTGAGGATTCAAAAATTTCGGATGGTTTGATGCGCGAGAAGGATTGATCAATTTGATTGATGCCCGGATATGTCTTCACAGACCTAAGAGGTTTTCAGCTTTTGGCGATTGATGCTTGGGTACTGCTGCTTTCGCGACTTTTGATTTGGTCTTGGACATGGCTTGCGGTAGAATCGATTAGCTGGGATTCTGTTGCTGTAGGTCTTTACGAACTTTTCAAGTCGCGCAATTGGCCTTTTTTTCTTCAGCTGGTCTACTTTAGGTTGGAGCTCTTGGGGGCAGCGGCCAGTGTATCAAGCTTTTTCTTTTCTGCTTGGCTAAATAGCGATGTTGGATGTTTCGTAGTCTTCGTTGGTCAGCACGAGGGCTAGTGCGCTGTTCTCCTTGAATGAGTTTAAATCTATAAGATTCCAGATATGCTTGGGGGTTAATCGCGTCGAGAAGTTTCGGGAGATGGTGTTATTTCCTGCGAATCTTGCCGGATTGGCGAATCTTCGTAGCGGTCAATTGGGTTTCCCAGCGCTGGGATGATCGTCGATATTAGTAGTCGGTCTGGGAAGGATGGTTTGGTCGTTGCGCTGGTGGCTGTTGGGTTTTCTACTTCTAGGTACTTGCGATGTAAAAGAGACGGATAGCTATGGACTGCAAAATTGGCGTGGTAAAGAGATCAGTGAGAAAAGTAAGAGCGAGAGTATAAGCAAGAGTTACCTGAGTAGGAAATCGCAGCTTGCGCGACATCAATTTCAGGGGGATGAGTAGGTTGTTTTTGGAGGGGCATGTAGCGTGGAAATAGGGGCGTTTCGTCGAAGCTGGAGGACTGGTGGCAAGAGTGGGGCAGCTGATGGGCATACGTCAGCACTTGGAGAGATGGAGAAGGAGGTTTGAAGATTCTGGAGCGATGACGTCGAGCTTGAGATGGAGCTGGTGAGATGAAAATGAGAAAGGGGTAAAATGATATGGGTTTTGGCGCATACGTGAGAGATGAGGGAGCCGATTGGTCTTGGGAGAAGATGGCGTTGGCAACGATATCGGATCGTTTTCTGTGTTCTTAGGGAGAAGGGGCATGCGCTGAAAATTTTCCTTTTTGGTCGCATCGGCGAGGGCTTGAGGAGAGCGTGGGGATGGAGTGCGGCTAAGTTTGGGGTAAGCCGATGGAGTTGATAATGACCGGCCGCTGTTGCTTGTTGATGGGGCTGACCCTGGGGCCTGCAAAGCATGAGTAGCAACGATTGAGGATGATATTGAAAAAGCTTGCAAGAGTTTACCTCGTTGTCAGATTCAAATAGTCGGCGGTCAGACGGTGAGAGTAAAAAGTGGGCGCTAAGCAGAACAGATGTTTTTTCCATTCGACACCATGAAAAAGCTGGTGTTGGAGTGCAGACGTACATCGTGGAGCGCCTGGCAGTAGGAGTCCTGTCAAAGACGCAACCCGATTATTCAGGGGCGCTGTTGACTGTGCCCGAGCCTGGAGTTTGTCGGTAAAGAACAGGGGATCGGAAGTTGGCCAAGGCGAGTTGAGGGAGCTGGTTGATGGGTGGTAGAAGCTCATCGATGGTTGAGTTCGCTTAGAGAAAACCGGTTGCAACAGGCAAGGACTGATGGCGATAGGAATATGGTTTAGATTGATCTCGTTCAGAGTTTGGTGGATTGAAGTTGGAAAGGCATCTCGAGTGAATGATGGCGTATTGTAACAACCAAAGAGTAGATCCTGGTAAAGCATAGTAAACCTTGAACCATGCTAACTTAGCAGGGGATATCTTGCGCCGGAAAGGGCGATTGCAGTCACCATAGAGGTGCATCGGGGTAAAGATTGGTCTTGACTTCTGGGTAATCAGCTGGGAAGGATGCTTGAGGAGGGAAGTTTCTGGATGCCTCGGAGGTAAACATTAAGCCAGAGCTGTACGAACACCAATCAATATGGCCGACGGTTTTTTGGCGCATAGCTTAGTTGCCCACTGATGAAGCAGCTGGTAGGTCGCCAAGAGGTATTCCTAACGAATTTGTTTCCTATCGGCCAAGCATTCTGCTAGGCATTGCATATTGGTCGTGCGGGCAGGTTCGCCGCCGAAGAACAAACCGTTCCAGCCACAAGTTTAGAAAAGACGTGCTCCCGATCATCAACCGGTCCAGTTCCTTTGTTGTGAGATATATACCTTGACCAGCCGCCGATGTTTTTTGTTTGGAGCCGGTGGGCAGGTTGAAGGAGTTTGAAGGGTTGATTTGTAGCTTGTCGTGTCCAGACAGGTGGGGGCATTCACAAAATCTAGCAAAGTGGGGGTCATCGGCCCGTGACCGAACAGAAAGGCATAGAGCATCAGACCAGAAGTACGAAGCCGATGGAGCAGAGATTCATTCCTTTCTATATCGGCCAAGGAGAGGTTGATGCAGTGGCCGATGTGAGTTTTCCCAGTAGAATCTTTTGCACCGATACTCTGATGTACCAACTTCTCCATCGGGCAATTAGGGGGTGCTCGGCCAGGACTGAAGCTGTTGGTCCAGTCACTGACCAACATGCCGAGTTCATTGAAGGGAGTGCGTTGGTTTCGGCACTGATGAATCGTGGATCTTTCGCTGCCCATGGGCCATGGATAGAAAAAGCAGGTAATCGCACCGGAATCAAATCTGGGCTCTGAATGCTACAGTAGACAAGAAACCGACGAAGAAACGGGTGAAGAACATAGCAAATCGCGTTCGTACAGATTGCAGATTGGGGAAAAGTACCGGGTGAGAATTACCGTCAGGAATTACAGATGCTGTGCATCGGGAAATAGGAGAGGTTGCAGGAGTCGACGGACGGAGAGAGAGGTTGCAGTGATTCGTCTAGATTCGCTAGAGCTTGGTGAGATGTGAAGATGAAGCACGGTGGTCGCCTGGTGATGTGAAAGTATATAAAAAAAAAAAAAGGGGCAAAGAAGACGAAGCTTTTATAGAGGTATGCAGCCGAGCGGGAATTGAGGCCGTTGGCACTGTTTCAAACATTTATGGCAAGTGGGCTATCTTGGGCCGCCTCGTATGGGTAAAATCTAGAGGCCCAAGTTGAAGAATTTCGGAATCCTACAGAGGAACTCCGAAATTGTGGGGGGCATGTGTTTAACGCCAAAATTTGTAAGGACCTGTATCATATTCGGTCAGTGAGGACGGTTGCAGTCGGATAATGGGAAATTGATCCAAGAAGCAGACCGAGTCTGAGAAGGAGCGTGAAGACCGCGCGTGGCCAGTTAATTACTATAGTTATTAGGAAAAGGTTTATCTCTTTAGGAAACCTGACCTCGTGTCCGGTCAGGTCTCGTTAGTGTTTTCTGTGTTATAGATAGGAATCATATATCGTGTCCTATACGGACTCATGTAACATCGGGTCGATATATATACGTATGCCCGGGGACCTTGTAATCTATCACAACGATCAATACAAATTCGGCGCATCGCCACCCCTTCGACGGGATCCTGCTTCTCGAGCCGGGCTGCATCGGTTAGGTGTCCGAAACTCCTGCGAGAGGGTAAGTCTCGTCACACCGACTACAATCGGCTAGGACTTCCTCGTTAGGTCCGATATTCTAGTCGGTCCATTGTGTAGTCGGCTTACCACGATATATTTACTTTATCTATGGCTGCATCAGTTTAGTTTGGATCTCATAGACTTGACTAGGTATATCACATCACGTGTGCACAGATTGTATCGACTTATTGGGAGCGATTTATCATCAGTTCGTGCTGCAGTCGGTTAGGTCTGACCTACTGAACTGCTAGTGATAAGTCGATCCTGCTGAGCCTGCATTGTGTGCAGGCGCTTTATCGAGTGTAGTAGCGATAAGTATTTCATCCACGATCGATATATTCATCGACTCATTGAGGCATTGTTATTATTGTCGGTCTGTGCTGCAACGGTTAGTCCGATCTACTAGACTGACAGATGATAGCTTTACTCTTAATAAGCGATGGTGTTGTGCGATTGGTGTTATCGGATGCTTAGCCGATAAGGTTACCTGCTAAAAGCTGATTACATTTATTCATTGTTTTATCCTGTGTTTCGCTATATCAAGCAGTCGGCTAACTTATCAATTATTTATCATTTACGTTATTGCATATTTTATTATTTGTTCTTGCCTGTATTATTGTCACAATCGGCTAAGGGATAGCCGATGGTTCATTCTGCTGATCCAAGCACAAGTACAAGCAGGTTCCCGGGCACGACCCCAGGTAAGGGCCGGGCATGAGCCCGGTAAGGACCAGTATATGGGCCCGGGGTAGTGGACGTAGATTCTCGGGAGCAAGGGCCCGGGTGCTGGCATACCTTCATAACAACACCAGTAACATTAAATCATGATCAGCTAGGATCTATTTGATTCACTCATGTATTATACTTGCTTATTTCATCTAGCTTATAGCCGGTTTTCGAATATTCCTTCGATGATCGGTTAGCATGATATTTATTTATTATTATATTATTGTTCTTGCCATCATCGGACCGGAGCCGATGTGTAAGTGCTACAGTGTGCATCGGCCATCGGCTGATGAAACGAGTCTAGATCGGCTTCCAGCCGATTGGCTCATTGATCTAATATTTTCCTCCTTGTCAATTACAGGGTCAAATTGACTGGCACGCCTACGAACCTCAAACTTTAGGACCTGCACTGGAGTGAAGCAAATCTCCCAGGCCTTCGCGTGTCACCCAGACGCCGAACCAAGACCCGGCGATTTTCGGCGTCAACAACGGGCTACCCCATGTCGAGCACGTCCACCAGCTCTGCGCTGACTGCGTCACCACCAAGCTGAAGAGGAGACCGTTCCCGTCGCAGTCGAAGCGGCGGGCGGAGGAGCTGCTGGACCTGGTCCATGGCGACCTGTGCGGCCCCATTACGCCGGCGACACCCGGCGGTAAGCAATACTTCCTTCTGCTGGTTGATGACCGGAGCAGGTACATGTGGGTGACTCTGCTCGCCGCCAAGAGCGACACCCTCGCTGCCGTGAAGAAGTTCCAGGCGAGGGTGGAGGTGGAGACAGGCCGGCGTCTGCGTGTTCTGCGCACTGACAATGGGGGTGAATTCATCTCTGTTGAATTCGAGGAGTACTGCACCGAGCGCGGCGTCGAGCGGCAGCACACCGCACCGTACACGCCGCAGCAGAACGGCGTTGTCGAACGAAGGAACCAGACGGTCGTCGCCATGGCGCGCAGCCTGCTAAAGGGCTGGAACATGCTGGCTGTGTTCTGTGGAGAAGCGGTCGCCGCCGCCGTCTTCCTGCTGAACCGCGCACCCACCAAGGCCGTCGATGGCATGACGCCGTATGAGGCCTGGCACGGGCGCAAGCCGGCTGTGCACTTCCTGCGCACATTCGGGTGTGTGGCATACGTCAAGGCGATGAAGCCGCACCTGAAGAAGCTCGATGACCGCGGCGCTCCGGCTGTCTTCATCGGCTACGAACCAGGTGCCAAGGCATGGCGCTTCTACGACCCGACGACGCGTCGCGCCAATGTGTCCAGGGACGCGGTCTTCGACGAGCCGGCGTCCTGGAGCTGGAAGGATGAGGACGAGGACATGGAGGCTGGCTCGGACTTCATCGTGGAGCACCGTGCGACGGAGCTGGGCGACGGGCGTTTCGACGCCGACACCAGTGCAGGCTCACCAGAGCCCCCGGCGACACCAACCCCTGCAACGATTCCATCACCGGCGCCTGCACCTCTGCCCCAGCCGGAGTTCGTCTCACCGCCTCTAGACGCAGAGGAGTACTGGGACGCCGACAACGACGACGTCGAGCCGAGGTACCGCACCGTCGACAACGTCCTCGGGCAGCGACACCGCCGGGCCTCGCCGCGCGCCAGGTAGCTGCTGAGCTCCATCTGCAGATCGAGGAGGAGCCAGCCACCTTCGCCGAGGCCGAGAGACATCAGTCCTGGCGCCGCGCCATGATGGAGGAGATGGACTCCATCGAGAGCAATCAGACCTGGCGTCTGGTGCCCCTTCCGCCCGGTCATCGCCCGATTGGTCTGAAGTGGGTCTACAAGATGAAGAAAAACGCCGCCGGCGAGGTGATCAAGCACAAGGCGCGGCTGGTGGCAAAGGGCTACGTCCAGCAGCCTGGCGTGGACATCGACGAGGTCTTCGCCCCTGTGGCCCGCATCGAGTCGGTGCGGCTACTGCTGGCACTCGCTGCCCAGGAGGGGTGGCCGGTGCACCACATGGACGTCAAGTCCGCGTTCCTGAACGGGGAGCTCATCGAGGAGGTGTACGTTCGCCAACCTCCCGGCTTCGCCGTCGTCGGCCACGAAGACAAGGTGCTGCGCCTGGACAAGGCGCTCTACGGTCTCCGTCAGGCCTCGCGAGCATGGAACGCCAAGCTCGACGAGACGCTGGTGGCGCTCAGCTTCAGCCACAGCGCGTCGGAGCACGCCGTCTACGCCCGCGGCAAGGGCGCCTCTCGACTGCTGGTGGGGGTCTATGTCGACGACCTCATCATCACCAGAAACAACCCCACCGAGATCGCCAAGTTCAAGCAGCAGATGAGCTCCAGGTTCAAGATGAGTGACCTTGGTTTGCTCGGTTTCTACTTGGGCATTGAGGTGCAGCAGGAGAGCGACGGCATCAGGCTGTCCCAGGCGGCGTACGCACACAAGATTCTGGAGCGTGCGGGCATGGCGAGCTGCAATCCAAGCCACACTCCCATGGAGCCCCGCCGGAAGCTGTCAAAGGCGAGTACAGCGGCGCCAGTGGACGCCACTGAGTACCGGGGCCTCGTCGGCTGCCTCCGGTACTTAGTGCATACCAGGCCGGACATCACCTTCACCGTCGGCTATGTTAGCCGATTCATGGAGAGTCCCACCTCCGAGCACCTCAACGCGGTGAAGCGGATTCTACGCTACATCGCCGGTACGATCGACTACGGCTGCCATTACAGGCGCACCGAGGCAGAGCTGAAGCTGCTCGGTTTCAGTGATGCCGACATGGACGGCGACATTGATACAAGGAAGAGCACCTCTGGCGTGCTGTTCTTCCTCGGCTCATGCCCAGTGACCTGGCAGTCCCAGAAGCAGAAGGTCGTCGCCCTCTCCTCCTGCGAAGCTGAATACATTGCGGGGACGACGGCGGCCTGTCAAGGCATTTGGCTGGCGCAGCTCTTGGCTGAATTGAAGAGCGAGCAGCGCGCCGCCTTCCTACTGAAGATGGACAGCCAATCGGCAATAGCCCTCAGTAAGAATCCTGTCTTTCATGATCGAAGCAAGCATATAGATGTCAGATATCATTTCATTCGAGAATGCATTGGCGACGGGAGGATGGACATTGAGCACGTCCGCACTGAGGAGCAGCTAGCTGACATACTGACGAAGCCGCTGTCATGAGATCGTTTTTGCGAACTCCGAGTGCAGCTGGGCATTGTCAAGATCAGCAAGGAACTTCAGGCTTAGGGGGTGAAATGTAAGCATTGTAATCCTGAGTTCCTGCTCGTCCTTTTTGTTTCTCGCCTTTCTGATAGCGTAGAGAGAGTGTCTCGCGTCGTGGACGACGTCACGAACATGGGCGGACGCGTCGTGGCCGTAGCGACGTGCGGCTCGTATACATGTCTGTACGACGGTTCGTGGGCTACGTCACGGACGTAGACGGACGCGTCGTGGGCACGATGTGCAGACGCAATGCCACTTGTAAATCCGCTATAAAAGGAGAAGGAGAAAACAGAAAATGCTGTGCGGTTTTGGAGCAGCACCAAACTCTCGTGTTCTTGTGTGCGTTTGCTTTCAGGTGAAGTCGCAGGCTCACCGCAAGCGCTAAGGCGAGATCCCGGACGCAAGGTCCCGGGCACGGGAGCCGATCCAGGCGTGCTCGGGTTCCCGGACGAGAGTACCCCGGGGCGAGATCGGGTACCCGGGCACGAACACGGTCCCCGGGTGAAGTACCCGGGCACGGACGCGAGTACCCGGGCAAGGCACCCGGCACGGACAGGTACCCGGGCTCCTGACACCTACCATAAAAGGTTCATCCAAGTCTCATCATTCATCAACACTGTAGGTAAGGTTTGGCTGTGGCTTACCTTGGGTCTGGGATGGATTAATGCACCTCCTCTGCACACAGTTGCAGAAGAAGTTACGATTGTTGCCAACCTAGTTGTGTCGTTCCAACCGACAACGATGCCAGTGCACAATGCAATCTCTTTCCCATCTGAAAACACGAATGCAAGATCGATGCAGCTGGTAATTAGAGGAGGTTGCAATTGAGGAGCACATGAGCAGTGATCTTTTACCAGGCTCGGTGGAGACGACGCCGACAACCGAGCATGCAGCCTTCCGGATCAGGCCCTTGTCTGCTGTGCTTCCGACATCCTCGGCGGTGCGAGGATTCTTGGGTTCCCACCTGCCACTGAGGGCCTCAAGTAAGTAGACACCGTCAGTCATGATCACCATGGCGTTTATTTTTATAAGGATTAAGTCTACTTATATCTTTTAACTTGTCTCGGTGTAGATTTCATCCTCCAACTTTAAAACTAGACAATCTGTATCCCTTAACTATTAAAACCGGATAACTTACCCCCTTTCCTCCATTTGAAAGTAGTTTTGTGCCATGTCACCCTAGTTTTCATCCACTTGTCGCTTACGTGGCTTTCTCTCTTCTTTTATTTCCCTGTGAGTATTAAATGGATAAAAAAATCCCAGATTAACGTTGTTATTTGTGTTGCACACTGAAGTCGCTAGATCCTCACAAATCCATATCTTTTATGGCCTTTATGATTTATCACATTTTAATCCGATTTTAATTCTTAGAACCGTATCATTTCTTGAGCGGATTTTAAAATACTTGAACCGTATCAATCAAGCTAATAGATTTTAATCCATAAAATATACTTTCTTCATCCTAAAATATAACTTCTAGCATTCAAAATTTATTCTAAAATATAAAAAAAATTCGATATGAGGTAGGATGCCGCGTCGTCTAGCCAATGTGTACACCCACATGAGTGCACACTTAACCAGACATCAGCATAACTAGCTCAATTTCTTCGACATTCAAGATGGTTGAAAGGAGATGATGGTTTATTCCTTGTCAACTTTCGAGTATTTTTTGCTAACTAATTGGCTTCTGTATTTTTAATTTTTTATAGGCAGCACTCCAAATCTTGTTTGTATGTTAGGTTTCGCTCTAGCAGTAGAAAACTGCAGTAATAATAAGCAACCTCAGCTTCTATCGGTTTGTTTTTATGTTTTCTTAAGTTCGATTAATTACATCCAGTGATGTGTGATGATATATATCGACTGAAGATGTTACTGATTTGAGATTCGATGGAACTGGACGAAAATCTAGGGAGGTTGAACTTGTGGTATTTGAAGAAAAACTAGAGATTCTTCTTAATATTTGGCACCTCGATTGCATGAAAAAGGATAGGTGTTGTCTGGTAGTTTCCTGGCTCATATGTGTTGGTTGATTTATCGGCTAATGCTGATATCTAGAAAAGAGATAAAACACTACCGGTTTCTCTCCCTAACAAGAAAGAAAATAAGAGATAAATTCGTTTTGTGATTGGTAGAACAGAATTACAATCCTTTTTGACTACACCCTCAAGCCCCAGCAGTGCGATATAAAGGAAAGAGGAGAGGCAGGGGGGATGCCTAAAGTTTGACTAATCTAAAACGCCAAATAGCCCGATCGGTTAAAACACTGGAAGGGGTTTGTAGTGCGATCCTCTACTCCTGCAGGAGTGACTTCGCTATATGAATCAACAGAGAACGCCGGTGAGCACAACATGATCAGGCCAGAGCCCCCGTCTCCTCTACACTGAAAGAAAGCAGAAGAATGAAGAAAAGGAGAAGAAGCAAAAGAAGAACCGCAACCAAAGAAATCAAGTTGCTTCACAAGAAGGTTAGTGAATCAATCAATTCTACATAGCAGAGGTGATCCATGTTAGGCTAAGAATTAAGTGAGAATTAAACTCCAACAATCTGCATTTTTCATTTATGGGGTTGATCATGGATGGAGTTCAGGGAAAAACTTGTAGTTAGCTGTAAAGTATATTCCTAATTAAACTGAAAATTCATCTCAGCTGCAAATACATAAATATATATAGGCCTCATCATTATCAGTCCTCCTTTAGTTTCAACATCTGCAACCCTTGATGGACCAAAGAGTTCCAACTAGAGATTTTTGATGCAATGTGCCACAACATGATCAGGCCAGCGCCCCTGTCCCCTCTACACTGAAATAAAGCAGAAGAATGAAGAAAAGAGATGAAGCAAAAGAAGTACCGCAACCAGAGAAATCAAGTTAAATGGCTTCACAAGCATGTTAGTAAATCAATCAATTCTGCATAGCAGAGGTGATTAATGTTAGGCTAAGAATTAAGTGAGAATTAAACTCCAACAATCTGCATTTTTCATTTATGGGGTTGATCATGGATGGAGTTCAGGGAAAAACTGGTAGTTAGCTGTAAAGTATATTCCTAATTAAACTGAAAATTCATCTCAGCTGCAAATATATGTATATATATAGGCCTCATCATTATCAGTCCTCCTTTAGTTTCAACATCTACAGCCCTTGATGGACCAAAGAGTTCCAACTAGAGATTTTTGATGCACTGTGCCCGTGCGTTACAACGAGATTAGAATATATTAGGAATTGGCTCTCGAAGCTCCTAACTTTAGTCGTATGTAATTTGCTTTGGGTAGGCTTGGAAACTTGGAACAGGAAGGATTGTGCATGATAGAGCCTGTGACACATGCTATGGCAAGATTTTTCTGTGTCAATTGGGTCTTGCGTCTCACACGATGTCAGACAAGGATCGAGGATGATGACGGAAGCTATCCATATTTCTTAAGTACATTTCCTAGTAAAATAATTGTGCGTTGCTATAGGAAGAAAATACACGAAAATTACAGAAAGAGAGAGTGTGGTCGGTAAATGGCCGAGCTGGTCCTTGGGTATGTCGTCTGGTTTTTTGTCCGTCACGTGGGCCTCGTCCGAGCTGGCCTCGTGATAGCTTTTGCTTCCCCTTGATTTCCTCAACGGCAGCCTCAGCGTCGTCCACATCATACGGCTCGACCAGGCTTCCTATCAGATTCTTCAAGCGGTAGCTGGTGGTGCCGTCGAGGAAGACGAGCAGGCCAGCCAGGATGGCGACCACGCAGACGTCATAGCCCCACCATTGCCCTAGGATGTCTTGCACCGTTGCCCCAGGAAGACGCCGCGCTAGATTGCGCCTCCTACAAGCTCATCATCATGGCAGCGAACCTCCAGCGATGGAGCTTCTCTCTAGACCTTCTCATCGACTCATCCGACTAAAGTTTGGTAAATCTATTGTTGCTCTTCAAATCCCTTGTGCTTGAAAATTTTATCATTTTTCTTTTACCTTATAAGTAGACGACATGCTATTCGATACTCTCTTCGATCGTAAATATTTGATCAAACTTTTAAACCATTTAGACTATTTTAAACAAGTTATATACTTGGCAAGTCTAAGTTAATATGTTTTCTTTAAAGGCTCATATCACGAAAATTGAATCAAAATCATCTAATGCTTATTGTAAATTTTTTTCTCGTTGTAATGCATAGGCAACTTGCTAGTTATATTAACAAAACTAAAAGTATTTCTACCGGGAATTTTCGTCCATCATCGCTCTTTACTTTTTCTGAATCCATGTCGTCCCAATTTTTGGTTCGAGATGGAGTCACCTCTGTTGCCAGGGATCACGTTGTTTCTAATCCCACTTCCGACGCGACGACGTAGCGAATAGCAGCCCACGGCTCTCCCGAAAGTTGTCAAGGCTTGACCGTATCCACATATGCCACGCCCGTACTTGCGCCAAGTATATCCTCGAGTGGACAGTTAACATAGTTCCAACTTCTGGTTGCGCAAGCACGGCCACATTAGCCCATGTACATGCGACCGCTGAGCGGCCATGGACACCTTGAGCATCCCCGTCGGGTACACCCTCCCCTATGGCCTCACCCTGCCACTGACTACTTCACCTTCTCCATATATAGGTTTACTGATTGGTATTTCAAGGTGGCGTGTTTGGTTGGGTTGGAATGTAGATCTTTGAGGGACGGCAGAAATAGCCCATCTTTTGAGATCAATATATCCGTCATTACAGAGTGATCCATCCAGTGGTACACTTGCCAGAGCTTCAGCTAGGCCACCCATATCTCCACGATCTGTACACCTGCTCCCATCCTAATCCTCCCCTCTCTCTCTCTCTCTCCAACCGTGCTTCTTTTTTCCTCAACTTTCTTTTTTTTTTTTGTTCCCAGGCACTTTGCTAGTATATTTACATATATGGATGTGCTTTCTTACCATGCCGTTTTATTCTTCAATGTCGCTATTTGTGTTACTAAAATGTGAAAACTATGATGTGACGTGATTGATGTGTGTGCTATATTAAGATTTTTATTACAACAAATTTATACTCAATAATTATTTAACATCATTTCACCCGATCGATGTATTTTTTTTCCGTTACACACGCACCCAATTAGTAACTTTTTACAACAGAAGCATGTCTACACTGTATCAACATCACTGTCAAGCTTAACATGTTCTCTAGTAATTGCCGGGTGTATTGCATGTGATTGTGTTCTTTTCAGTTTTTTCCCTCGTGGATTCTTGCTGCATTACAAAACTCAACTTCAGACGAAAAGAGAGGTTTTACGGTATTCTAGGGGATATTCGGTGTACTTTAAAGACAATGAATGGAGATTTGATAGCATTTTTCTATCATAAACGCAACGGTATTTTGTTCCATCTTTAGCATTAGAGCTCTGATAGACTGCCAACCACCCTCATTTCAATATTCTTAAGCACGATTGCATGCTCTGCAGTTTAAGTAGATAGTCCATTGCATCCATGTTTGCAATGGTTGAGAATCCGCACGCACGAGCTCTTTCCTGCACAGCAAGGCTCTAGTATACCTAAAATCCCACATGTTACACCTTTTCTATTTGAAAAATAGTACATGACAATGAAAAAAGAGCATACAACACATCAGCATTTCAAATATGTTTCACTTTTTCAGTTTTGTAATCCTGGCCACAAAAACCTTTGCAAAGCTACCGCAGAACAGAAGGGGACATATCGCACTTCTGGTTACAGATCTCACCAAATAATTCTGAGGCACAGCCCTAAGGGATATGGTCCATCAAAAAGATAGTTTTTTATAGTATGTAACATTGCAAAAGCATTGCAACACATACCAAAAAAAAAAGGAATATGGCATAGCAGCGGTTGACCATATTGCTTGATGAAGTCTTTTATCCCGCAGGTGTCTCATGGCAGTGGAAGGACCTAAAATTCCACAAGTTTGTCAGTTTATTTCTTATCAAGATATAGTCTCAGAACTAGAAGCTTCTGAGAACAAATAGTTTCTAATAGCGTATGAAAAAAGCGTGCATTAATATGGTAAGCGTTTAGGTATTTGCCAACTAACCAGTGCATGTTCCATGTCAATAATTTTATTTTATAAATATGTGAAATTGTACCGATAACAAATATTTCAATTCTATCATATAATGTAAAAATGTAGAGTTAAAAGTAAAAGGTAGCTATAATTTTAAAACTGGAATAAGTAACTCAAAAACAATATAAGAATTATGAGTAATGCTAATTATAAAGACATATTTAGACAAAACAATACACAGGATGCTAAAAGTGCATACCTCCTCGCTAGTATCAGAAAATCCTAAGGAAAGATAACACATCTGGTTTACGTCTGACAGGATCATATAACTCAAGCTATAAGGAAAATAAAGATAATTATATATTATTTCAATCATAATGCCAATTTTCAATATTCTTAACACCAAAAAGTTTCAAACATACTCCAATCCGGTAGTCCAGCTCGATCAAAGCTCTCAAGAAAACCCCAACCAAGATTGAGAAGATACTTCTCGAACTGCTTATAAAAAAAATTGACCATGTAAGCAATATTTCTTTTCAGCTTTCAAAACTAAAAAAGAATATCAGAAACTTCTACCGTATGCAGAGTGAAATCGCGATGCCATTATATGAAACAATACATCACATGGAAATACCAGACTGCTAGCAATATAATCAGTGCATACTACATTGTTCAAAATAATTAAAATATTCGACAACTGATGTAAAACAAATATATCTATACCATGTCCACGATGAAACCATCGCTAATGCCATGCTCCAGTTGAATCTCCTCCTGATGTGAAACATCTAGCACACCAAAAGCTCTCAAATCCATACCAAGAAATGGACAAGCAACACGGCTGAAATATGTGAAATTTACCCGTCAACTTAAAATTTTGACTAACAATTATTTTAATGTCATTTGAAATATTTAACGAGCACATTTAGAATTAGACTGCATGATACAAAAGAGAGCTATACAAACAATCTATTGAAGAAAAAGACAATCTGTTAATGTTATTATTGCCCCACCTATGCGACCTTCGAGAATTTCTTACAAAATACACTAAGTATAACAATAAAAGGTTAAACATAAGGTAAGTAGCTAAGTTTAAAGCGTCAGCCATTAGATACTTCTATGAATATAGGACAGTGAAAATAAACACATGTGCTAGGTTTGGTAATATTACTCTATTTTCAAAACTAAATAGGCATACATCTAAATATTATCTGAAGTTTGAAAACAACCTATGTAAGAGACCACAATTTTATATACATCAAAATAATAGTAACAAAAATGCAATAATATGAGATATTGTAAATGATATAATATGAGAGATTGTAAATGAACCTGCATTTCCTCCACATTTCAATGCACGTCTGCAAGATAGAGATAGAAAGGATATCTGGATTTGGCAAACGACTGAATGTCATCCCTACGACATTGCCATGCTCATCAATCGCAGGTCCTCCAGTGCCACACTGCATCAAAGAAATAACATAAATAAGCAAAAAAAAGTAGAAATGAATAAAGAAAACTGCATCAGCAATACACTTTATACCAGTGCAATTTCAGAGCTGAGATAACAAGTATCTGCTCTTCAAAAAAATTGGTGGCTCCTACCACAGGACTGTCCCACGCCTAGCAAATAAGGATGACTGCTTGTCCCTTGCTAAGGCAAACACCTGCTGTCCAAATTTCGGACTAGAGCCAAAATTAGCAGGTTCCAATGGAGAGTCACCAAGGCCTCCAACATGCAATGCGGTAGTGTGCATTGAAGAACAACAATTGTCCCTTTGCAGTAGCCTTATTGGGCAAGCGTACGAGCAACTGCAAAAAGAGATACGATTACATAGTTTTGAGTCATGCTATCCAATAAAGATTATGAATAGGAATAGCATAGTTGAAACAATACGAATGAAAAGACATAATTAAACAATGCAGAAAAAGATGAAAAAAAAGGGAATAAAGATCTACTATTCCCTCTCATGTATGCAGCATATGGACAATGCTTAATGCTTCCTATGCAACACAAACATGCGCTTAATTCTTAATCATAATATGCTAACTATTTATGTACTACCTGTAGCTATCTAGAAACGTGGGTTAATTCTAGAATGCTATTGTGCTGACATATCTCATAAATTCATACCATATGACACAAATATATATTATATTGCCTGCCATACGAGGCATATATTTACTTACCTATACTTGAGTATCACCCATTAACTGTAATTATTGCTATAAAAGCTGATCTAAGGGTGAGCCACGTCTAGTTTAGCCACATGATTTCATCTAAACGGCCGATGGCACCCACATCTCCATGGTCCACTACTGCTATTAGATCAAGCCACAACCCAACTAAATAGCCTAGCCCATCCAACTGGCGCTCCTTGCTCCAACGACATCCCTGCTGCTGGTCATCTAATCCAGCGGGCGCAGCCTTATAGAATTTCTATGTTTTTTCATTATTCAGCTTTTCCCTTGAAATCAATTGTTAATATTTTATAAAAGTTAAACAGAATCCTCATTGAACATACCAGTTTGGAGGCAACATTTACATGTTGATGCTTTCATATGACATGTATAATAAATCAGAATCTTGAGTTGGAAAAGAATGCAAATGACAAGGTTGGCATTGTTCATCGTTTTGGGTTAGTATGGTTTAGCAAATGTAAATAAAACTCAAAACTTAAAAAAAATAATAATAGATGCATGCAAATTGATTTTTTTTATAAGCTACTAATTAATTTTCGTAGTCCAAGTCTCATCATTAATCAATACAGTAAGGTTTGACTTCTGTTTACCTTGGTTTGGGATGGACTAATGCACCATCATAGCACACGGTTGCAGAGCAAGTTACGATTGTTGCCAACTTTCTGGTCTCATTCCAATCGACCACGATTCAGTGCAATGCAGATCATCCATCTTGAAAACATAGGCACAATTAAGATCGATGTTAATTAGCAGTGGTAAAGCCGGCAATTGGAGAGGATGGCAATTGAAATTGATCATTAGCAGCAATATTTTACCAGGCATGCTGGAGGAAATGCCGACAAACCGAACGAGCTGCCTTCAGGATCAGCTCTTGTCTGCTGTGCTTGCGACGTCCCTGGCGGTGCGGTGTCCTTGGCTCCCTCCTGACAGTGCAGGGATGACAATGTCAGGTCCTGAAGAAACGCGAAAAGAGAGCAATGAAAAAAAATTAGGTTTTTTTCTTCTTGTTCTTATTGACGACGGCGGCGAGAGAGAAAGGTACTACGTGATTAAGCCTAACCTGGGAGTGCGCAGATCCTCCGGAACTCAATAGCCCAGTTCAGAGTATCGATCGAGTTGCCGGACTTGGGGTACGGCGGTAAGTCAGGACGCCGCGGCCGGGCAGGAGGATCCGCACGTGCTGCCGCTGCCGCCCGCACCGACTTACCTCCCACGGTCGGGTGGACCTCCTCTTCTTCCGACCGGCCCCGGATCATCGACGCCACATCTCCAGCGCCCGCTGCCTCCAGCCCTAGCTCCCTTGATCGAAGGCGAGTAATCCTCCTCACCGCACTTGCATCTCCCGCAGGACCGGCCGCTGGGTGCGAAGTGGGAACCACCGCCGCCTTAGTACCGCGCCGTTTCGGTGGCATACTCGCCGGAGCGGAATCGACGGGGGATGGATGGATGGATTGGGGGGAGGCCGGCGCGCGGAGAGGACAAGGGGATTCTCTTCTCTTCTCTCACCAATAATTCTGTCGTGCGAAAGGCTATTTGGATTTTGCTGCGTTTGGGGCTATTATTGGAACGGGTCCAACGCGTTGAGCGAGCGGGCAGCAAAAGAGCGAAAAGGCCCAGACTCGGATCTATTCCGAATTTTTTGTATTTTTATATTTATTTATTAAAAGATTTACAAAAATAGATTTTTGTTTGAAAAAATTGCAAATATAGACTCCCACCGCCCTCTGGGAGGTTAAAAATCGCCCTTCCACAAGGCGATTTGATGACATGGCTGACAGCCATCGACCCCCCACCGTCAGCCATTTTGCAGCAAAAGCCGCCCTCTCAGCGGGCGGCAAGGGGCCGCCTGGAAAATGCATCCCTGGGGCCGGCCTCCCCGCGCGCCCGCAGGCCGGTTCCCGGCCCTCGCCCGCTGCCCGCGGCCATTTTCCAGGCGGCCCCCTTGCCGCCCTCTGAGAGGGCGGTGGGAGTCTATTTTTGTAATTTTTTCAAACAAAAATCTACTTTTGTAAATCTTGTAATAAATAAATATAAAAATACAAAAAATTCGATCTATTCCTATCTGTCTCACTGCTGTGGAAAACGGCGGTCCCATATATTCGGATACGGTAAATACGGTAAATAGACCGCTTTGTTAAAATATGATATGGTCTATTATCATTCATGAACGTCCAAACTTTATTTTTAATTATTAATATACCATTTTCTGTTTAATGGTCCCTAATTACGTTGACGATGATTCAAAGTAACAAATTTATCTTTTAGGTTTTTGTTTAGCGTCTTTTATATTTTGTTACATATTTTTAATGTTTTATTTCTTTAATATGATCCAAATTATCACTGTTTGATATATAACCCTAAGTGTCTGAAGCTATATTTTTATATAATATCAAGCTATAATTGTTTATTTGAAAAAAATGGTATGAACGTATTCAATTTATATGGTGACATAATATCTCTACTATTATAAAAATATATTGAAGCTGCTTCCAATCATCCTTCGTCCGTCGTAGTCCTGTGCAGTGATTGATCGGACGGTTTATGTCATTCGTGTCTCGCCCAGCACGCACCGTGCTATGGCGTTAGAGATGCTTCCGTCGTCCATCTATCCAGGGATTGCAACTGCACGCGAGACGATGGAAGCTGCCCCGCGCCGTGCCGCAACTCCGATCTCTGTAACCTATTGGGATAACACTTCTCCAATTTGGAGTACTGCTTCGCCTGAATCCTCCTTAAGGTCCTCTGAGCACCGCTCGATGCCACCCAGAGTCTTGGAGAGTATAGGCCGGCCGCGATGATGGCCCAGTCCTGTACGCACTTCTTGCCCTAGAGGCATGTGCTGACAATCTCCTTTCCTTATTCCAATTGGAGCCCTCTCATGTCCATTCGGTTTCAAGGGGAGGGTGTTGGCTTCGGTTACATGCGGGCCAAATATTGCCACTGCAACTACATGGCGAGAAGAAGGATCGCGCGTGTGGCTGGTGGCGTCACCTATGAGATGCAGGCGTAGTCGTGTGGATCAACCGGGAGAACAACGTGAGCCTCTTGTCTGCATGCGGTGTGGTTTGATGGTGCCGGGGATGTGATCCAATGTGAACGGTCTCGTAACCACCATTCGCAGGTCCATGCATGATTTGAACATGTAAAATTCAAAGTGTTTCCGTCATCTGTTGCTTTCTTCGTCCGTCATTCATAACCATGTCCGACACTCCACCTCTCTCCCCTCACGCTCTCCTCCTCATGCATGGGGGAGCAAGTCCAACCAAGAGCCACGCATCCATGAGTCCACCAAATTCTCAACCTCTCCTCTCCCCAATCGCCTCCTCCTCCTCCTCCCCTGTTGTGGGCCCACGGGCGTAAACTAGTGACCCAACGCATGAGAGACGCGATGTCACTCCCACCTCGAACGCAAGTTTGCTTCCCCACTGTGCGACAAAACCCTTCCCTTTTCCCAATCAAGTTGTTGTTGTATTCACCTCACTCGCATCTCCATGCCACTGTTTTGTGTGCAGGATCTTGGAAAGGGCAATTCGAGGACCAATGACAGAGCCATGTACGAGATGCGGGCTTGCTTGAGCACCGAATCATGAATTTTCTTAACTTGGACTTTGATCCATTTTAGATCCACTAGAACACTCAAAGGGACAAGTGGACCATACAGGCGTTGATCTCCTACTCAGTTGAGGAAGAAGAGCGTTAGAAAGCTAAAAAACAAAATTTAAGGATCAGCTCAACCTGCTCAATTCCTCTAAGGGTAAGGGTAAGAGAAAGTTCTATCATAGAGAAGGCTCTAACTCCAAGAAGGGCAAGCCAGACAACCCTCAACAACAAGGAGGGAGCAAGGCCAGTTCTTTGAAATCTCAGGGTCAGGCCTTGACTGGTGCCTATGTGCCAGAAAACAACATTTGCAAATTTTGCAAAGAGGATGGACACTGGCAAAGACTGGCATTAAGTTTAAGGCGTGGTTAGCCAAGCACAGTGTGCATGAAATCGACATAATCTCTAATGTTGATGAATCTCTTTATGTTGAATTTTTCCAAGATACTTGGTAGATTGACTCAGGTGCTTCGATCTTCTTCCTTTAGATGTTTTATTTACTCCCTCTGTTAAGAGGATCTTCTTTCAGTTAATGTATCGACGCCATCGTTATGACTGTCACTTTAGTAAGAGAACATGTTATATTCAGTTAATCTTCTTTCACAAGAATTTGCAACGGTATTTAATAAAACATTAGAAACATGTATAATAAGTAAAAGAAATGATCAACATAATAGTTTTCCTGCTTGCTGCCCTCCACGGCATTAAGCTACCATAAGCATCATCATAAGCATAATAATTATCAAAATCACTAATCCATATCCCAATTTCATAAACACAGTTATAAATCATAAAACTATACTCATGACACATCCCTATGTCGCTCATGACCGCGAGCATGGCTAACCAATTAATTTTGATTATGTAGAGTTTGTACAACTTTACTCACATGATGTGAATTCTCTAGTTTGTCTGGTACCCGTTAGTACCACCACACTCTACACATTGAATGCGGTTTAGAGGGCACAATGAAGCCGTTACATTGTCTATTTGTCTAACCTTGCATGAGCACGATGAGCGGAAACCCACACTAAGTCTAGATTCTTAATGCCGTCCCGGTGGTTAGCCAAACACCAAGACACCCTAGAGAAATAACCCATGTGGCACTCACCGTTGTATTGGACATGCTTAGACCCTCATGATGTAAGTAGAGAAACAACCCACTTATAGAACACACGCACACTAGGACGATTCCAGTTCCGTAAAAATTTTAACACACACATAGGTAGCTCCTATAAACCATCGCCAAGAGTAGTTCATACTACAACCGCCTCCCGAATACAAGGTTAGACACATATACAACTTAATAGGCTAAGGCCGCCCCATACCGGCACATGTGGTTGTACTGTAAACAACAGAGGATGACATAGAGTTCGGTCCTTAATCGATCCACGCGAACACTCCTCCTATCGGTGTGCAACTACTCCATATGCACACCACTTGCCTCCCAATTCTAAAATCTCATTTTCTATCATTTTAATTCACAAATAACCAGAGACTTCACCTCTGTTCAGAAGTTATAAAATGCCCATTTTTCAAATGTATAAAGTGATCACATTGTTATTTAGCATTTTACAAAGCATAGTTAAGCATATGAAAGCATACTAAGAAATAATAGCCCATTTGAGCACATGGGGAGTACTCTAATCCATCCTAAGTTTACAATCAGCAAGGAATACCAAATTATCAAGATGGATTATGCAACAAGTTGGGTATAGCTATCATTTTCCACACTCTAAATAACGATAGTTATAAATAGCATGCAATTTTGTAAAGAAACACATGTCATTCCCAAAACATAGGATTCAATTTGTTCAAAGGAGGAGGAGAGAATACTTGCCTTACTCTTGAATACCCCGGGCACCAACTATTCCACTCCTTCACCGATTTCGAATTCGTTCTCTAGAAAGAATTTAACGTACGATCAATAAATAGCAAATAATGCGAAAAATTCAAAATGCTCTGATATACATGAGGTTTATGCAGTAGGTTGGTTCTGACCTAAGATGAATTTATCTGAAAGAATTTCCATTTTATCTCTTTTTATTTGTGAGTTATGAATTTTACGAGTCCTATACGTGAATACGTCTAAATACAATTTAAAGTCAAAAATTTAATTTATTTTAATATGTGTAAAACCTACACGGTGGGTTGGTACTGAATTTGTATGATTTTTGGTGAAGTACTTTTCTATTTTATCATCGTTCACTTTTGAGATATAAATTTTAGAAGTTATATACGCGATTACGGCATTTATACATGTACTTTAACTATACGTGCGATTTTGAAGGTAGTTTTGTAAATCTTAACTTTATAGTGATATTTAGTACAACTTAGGATGAATTGTGGTAAAAGAATTTCAATTTTACAATTTAGTATAAGCAAGTTACAAGGTTTGAAGTCTAAATACGGCAGAATACATTATTTATACATCATGTGTATTTGGAGGTATTCTCTATGGTGATTTTGACCAAATTTTACATCACAAAGTGGTGAAGAGTGACAACAAATCTTATTTCACTTTATTCGGAGTTAGCATAAACTTTCTACAATTTTTAGAAACTATTATACACCTTATATATACATTTATCTATTACACAAATTTTTTGGGTCATCTATGTACTAGGTTGGCCAATTCTTACATATACAGAAAAGATATCACACTTTTCTAAGTCCAACAAAGTTGAGCTCATAATTTTTGAAGCTAATATGAATTTTATTAGTTCTAGGTATAAATTGGTGTATTTTTATATTACACAAAGGTTAAAAGTATTTCTTATACTAAGTGTGCAAGCCTTTTGTTTACAGTAAATAAGAGCATGATTTTTTAAGTTCAACAAGTCTTCTTTCATTAATTTTAGAGCTAGCATGGATTTACTATAAATTTTGTAAGTTTTAGGTGCAATATATGTATTTATGTGCTACATAAAAAAACTTAGAGGTATTTTATGCACATAAGCTATCAGGTTTAAGTTTACACAAATAAAGATCATAATTTTATGAATTCAAGGAAATTTGGTTCACCTCATTTGGAGCTAAAATGAATTTTAGAATTTTTCTAATTTTCAGTTCAACAAATAATTCTTTAAACATTCCTTTATAATTTTTCAGATTTTAAATATAGGGGGGGTCCACATGTAATGGAGTAACACTTTGCATTTAAGCCCCTCGGGTTCTAGGGAATGGAACCCGCACTCCCCACGTGTTGAAAATAATTTTGTAAAGAGTGCTTTAAGATTTTTATTATTACTATTAGGTCCTAGATCCACATGCCATACACAGGGAGTCTTACGAATTAGTACCCGGATTTTTCAAATTCTAGCTTTTAGGTCCTCGCGAGCTGGCTGCAGTGGTAAGCGAGGTTGACGATGATCTAGGCGGCAAACGGAGGCTCCACTGGGGTCATGACCAAAAGAGAAGTTGAAGAGGACTTCCTTACGCACCCAACGGTGGCAGCGGCTTGGCTGGAGATGACCTGAGCTGCACACAACGGCGTCACAAAGCGGCGGAAACGATCGGGCTGCAAGTGTATGTGGAGTTAAAAGCTTGGTTTAGCTAAAATGATGCATGAGGGAGTACCTAATGGACATGTTGAAACTTACCGTAAGGTTAGGAAAGCGTAGAAGCAGCGGTGAAGGTGGAACGGTGGCGAACTTGCTCGGCGGTGGAGGAAATTTCCGGTCTCGCGTCGGTGGCTTGATCTCCATGTTCACGGCTTAGAAGGAGGTGGGACCTTGGGGATTTTGTAGGCGGTAACAAGGCGATGTCGGTGGCGCGAGGGCTCGGCATGCGATCATCCAGAGTGGCCGAAATGGCGACGCAACGCGTGGTGCCACCCCGGGCTGAAGACGAAGATGACGGCGGCGCCGTGACTCCTACCTGCATGGAATAGGGCACAAATACCACAGAATGTTAGGCATGGTGTGTGGATCATGATCCTAGGGTCGGTTTGTAGCGAAGCTCACCAGAGAAAGGATGGTAGCTATTGAACACCTGGCTGCGCCGGTAATGACAGCGACGTTCCCGGTGATTCACAGGTGGTTTCCCTCGATCGCTCCCTGGAACGTGATGAGGGAGAGGAGGAAGTGTTGGTGAAGTTGGAGCTCAAATGATGGAGTTTGATTCGACAGTGGATGATCTAGGTGTGTCCTCGCGATGCCGACGCGTGGAGGCCGCGTGGCGCACGTTCCAGAGCAATGGGCGAGCTAGGGCGGTGTCTCCGGCTGGTAGGTGGGTCCAGGAAGTTTGTGGGTCCCACATGGCAGTGTAGAGATGAGAGGAATACTCTAGAGACTAAGTGTGGAGAGTTGTACTAGCTATTTGTCTTGCACTGGTGTTTTCACCGATTTAGAGAAGGTTTCTAAGGTTTGAAAAATTTATGTAGGAAGATGTATATATGATTTACTGATCTACAAAGTCTCAAAGTTAGAAACCTTATATTTTTAATGTGGCAAAAAGATGAAATGGGCATTGCAACCTAGATTTCTGCAATCCATTTAGTTCCCTAGAGTCTTGCACTTATCATTTTATGTGGTTCATTTGCACTGATCCCTTCAAAAATATCCCGCTTCGATCTTCGTTCAAAATCTCAGGATCAAATCCTAACATATCCCTCCCTCTGTTTTTCCTCCAAACTCCAGGAGTTGTTGGAAATTCAATTTGATTTTTGAATTCGAATCCTCTCCTTGAATTCCTTGCAAAATTCCATGAAGTCCCAATACAAAAATTCAATTCCAAAAATACAAAATTTCCCCTTTGGACTCCCTCCTTTTTTCCTTGATTTTTCCCCTGGACTCAAATGTCAAATTGAAGTTTAAATCTCAATTCAATTCTCCAAAATCCCTCCAAATCAATCCCTTGGAAATTAACGAAAGGCACTGTGAACACGGGCCACCCTCTTTCCTTTCCTCCCCGCCGGCCTAGCCGCGCCTCTCTCCTCCCTAGCACAGCCATGCGGCCACAGCCCACGCGCACGTGCGAGGCGCGCACGCCCCCGCCCATGCGCCGATGGATGGATGCCACGTGTCCCGCCGAGGCCACGCTGTGCCGCCCAATCCCGTTCGCCACGCAACAACCGCCACGCCCTGCCGGATCAGTGTCGCGTGTCCATGCCCCCGCATGTTGTCGTTCGATCTCCTTTGCACAATCATTGTCTTCCTCTGTTCCGTGTCCCTCGCCCTATCCACGCCCACGACCCGTTCGGTCAAAAGCCGAGCCGGGCCGCCCGCTAACCCGTCAGCGGCCGTCATCCAAGGAGTGGATGCCGGGTCCTCCGAGCTCTGCCGCCCCTGTTTTCCTGCCTCTCTTTCTCTCTCTTGCCCGAGACCGGCCCGGTCAAAAGTGTCGCATCGCTCCCGTCATCGCCGTCCTCTTGCGCGCCCGCAAGCCCGCGCTCCCACTCCAAACTTTGCTCTACGATCCACCACCTCCGCCGTCCCTTGAATCCCGGTCGTCACTTCAAATCCGCGCCGACCATGAAATCCCTCGCACCGCCGCGCGCCTCTCTCTCCCCCACTGCCAGCCAAGCGCCAGCCGAGCGCTGGCCACGCCCCAAACCGACCTAGCGGTCTCCATATTCCTCCGCTCCTATAAAACCCCCCTCAGGAGCCCCATCTCCTCCCCTTGACTCTGCTATCTCGAGACGACACAAACTTCGCCGCCCGCCCGCTAGCCGCGCTCGCCTTGACACCACCGTGCTTCGCTAGCACAACAAGCTCATCCGTCTCTCCCGGAACGTATCACCTGAAGCCCTGCGCCATCGCCGCTCTCTTCCTCTCCGATTGGTTTCCTCCCTCCGACATCGAACCACCACCGCCGGCGCCATTCCTACCTATCGGTGAGTCCTTCCACCGAGACCTCGCCATCTACCATCCAAACGGCGGTAGCTGGCGCCCAGGGCGAGCTATGCATGCGCCGCTCCACAAAGCGAGCAATTGAAGCCGCCTCTGTTCCACCATCGCCGCGCGCGCCACCGGCGGTCATACCTCCATCGATCTGCATCTGTGCCACATCTTGAATCCCTAGAAACCCCCGAACACCGCCACGGCTGATGCCCTCCTCCTCCCCTCCTCTTCTCTTCACCGCCGGCAAGAACGCCGAGCGCTGCCCATCTCTCTCCCCGCCGCCCACAGCCTCTCGCTGTCTGCCGCCGTCGCATCTCATCTCACGGATCCGAACCGTTGAACGTGTTCGCCTTGGTCCCCTCTTCCTGCTGGTGGTGCCCATTCGCCGCGAAACACCGCCATTCGCCGGAACGCATCACGCCGCTGTGAACCGTCGATATCGGTCTAGCCACTCGACACCATCCCTCCACTCCGTCCAACCGTGCGTGCACCCGGCTCACGTGAACCAATCCACTCCCCGCTATCACTGACCAGTGGGCCTATTTCTCCTTGGTCCACCGCGGACCACACCCGTGAACCTCCCTCGTTTCCCTGACAGCTGGGTCCCACCCCTTCGCCCCTCAAGTCTAAGCTAGAGCACAGTTGGGCCGCCACCCTCACCAGTCCCCTCTCCCTAGGCCGGCCGAGCAGGCCATGGTCCTCCGGCCTCGTCCAAGGCTCCTCCCACTGACTTGCGGGCCCAGGTTACTAGCGGTCCTACTGTCAGTGACCCCATGGAATATTCCCAAGAATATTCCATTCTAGAAATTCAATAAATTCCTTTTCTTCAATCCAGAAATTCATTGATCCCCCAAAATTCATATCTTTTGATCCGTAGCTCCGATTGACTCCGTTCTAGCTCCGATAATTTTCTAGAATCGAGATCTATATAATGAAACTATTAGTAGTCCTAAATAGAGTCTTTTACTGGTCTTTGTGTAGATTTTGATTGTTTACTCATAATAGCCGTTGTCGGAAGTTTGTTTTGGAGCGGATTTCACGAAGGTTCTCAAAGACTCGTGAAGACCTAGAGCAAGGCAAGTCACCTTTGATAAATCGAGCCTATATATGAACTTAAATTATTTTCTTTGCAAAATTACATCGATAGGCGTGCACTGAACTATTCGACCCCGTCTATGAGTTAGATCGACCTACCCAAACTTGCTACATATAATCCTTCCTTGATATTTGCAATACCCTATTCCCTTGTAACCACCTTTGTTGCGCCTCAATATTCGTCCACTCCTGTGCGAGTGCTGACGATTGCCTTCAAACTTAAAATTTGAGAAACTTCTTGGGTAAAACTAGGTTTTATGAAACCTTTGGAAAACCCGACGCCTGGATCATTGCCTTGTGAAAGAAAAATAAGTTCTAGAATTGGAGACTCATGATATAAGGCCGATCTGGTGTGGGATGCCCATGTGGTCGCCGTAAGGATTGATTCCTTCGAAATTTCATCTAAGCAAATTACAGTACAACCACATGGGTGAAATGGGAAGCCCTTGGCTGAGTAACTAGCTGCCCAGGGACGCCTTGCATGTCATTAAACTGTGGATCATGTGGGAGGATGATGTGGATGCCTCCTAGGTTCCCGGCACAGTATGGTCCCGAACCTACCCTATTGTTGGTCTCGGACCCCTCTAGTTGGCATGGGGTAATCTGGGATGGCTCGGGACATGCCTTGTCGCAAAAACCTTTATGTCACCAAATCGTACCCGATTAGTGTGAGCTGGTGAGTAGAGTAAGTCGCGTCGTGTGGGTAAAGTGTACCCCCTCTGCTGAGGTTAACAACTATTTGAACAGCCGTGCCCACGGTCATGGGTGGATGTGCGGTGATTCCTTAGCGTAGTTTTGTTTTAACCTGCTTGTGAAATGTGTGTGTGATTTGGGAACTGTGAGAAGGAAGTGCCATCAAGGACGCTGGAGTTCCAATGAAATGGCTTGGCTGTCGTGGACAGCGGGACTCATGAGGTCCGGAGATTTGTTTTGGTTCTATGAGTCGGCTTGAAGCCAACTCTTGAGATTGTGAAAACTGGAGAATCAAAGATTGCCACCTCGCTCTGATTGTTGAGAAGCACACACTTAGCGGATTGAAAGATTTCAAATAAAACTGATTGCAAAATATCTAGCCTCTCTTTGAAGCCTGCAACAACCATCTAAGTTCTCCTGGCTTGCTGAGTACGTAAGTACTCACCCTTGCTCTATATATAGTTTCTCTGGCGAGAGCTGGAGCTGGAGTTGCAGTGAAGTGAAGATTAGGGTTTCGTCCTGGTTCCCAGCCGCTGCCTGTGGTGTTGGGACTTAGTCCGTTTGTTCTGCTGCTGCCGTTGCCTCTATGCTGTTTGTTGCTACTTGTGCATCGCCTTTGTGTTTATATAGGTTGGAAAAGCCCCAGCCGTGGCATTACATCGTGAGGAGATCGGTCTTCTCAGCCGTGGGAGATTTACAAGGAGATATTAGCAAATACAACTTATCTCTAAAGGAAACCTAACTAACCTTTCCTATTATCACATGTGATATTCCATGTATTACAAGATTGCAGTTGCTGTAGCCGATTCCTATCCAATTCCTCTGGAGACCTCTGGCGCAGGTAGTGTATACGGATATACATCCTTCAATAGCTTAGCCCTCATTTGCCCCGCCATTGCCGGATCCGGCTGTAGAGAGCACGGATCTAGGTGGTGTGGCATCTCCCTCCTCTGTCGTCTCGGTGCCCTAACCGCTACGGCATCCTTGGAGGATAAGAGAGCCTCGCCACCGCCGTCCTTGGAACCCGTCATGCTGGTGGGCTGCTCGGGCAGCAGCGAGGCTGAGGATAGTAGGTAGGAGGGTAGCAGCGGCGGTCACTCAATCGCCGTTCGGGTTGCCCCTAGGACTCGGAGCAACTCGTGTGACCATGAACTAGGAGTATTCATGTGTCCACTAGAGTTCTTATGATGTGTTGTCCATTACTATTTTACTTATGCGAGACGGTTTCAGGTATATCATAGAATATTACTTATACCACTTAAATATGCCCTTTATTATTGTACTTCTAAATGGATTACTTTGGTTTTCCTCACTCTGTCACTACCGGGCACTTCCGTGGCCTTATCCAAATATTTTTGCCTTTTTCCTGTGGTGTGGGTATGGAGGCTCATTCGTAAAATAGTAAGAACTACAACCCTATTGAGCAAAGCAATGGCATCATTCATTCCCAGTGCGGCAGTGCCACGATGACAAGACAGGGCTCCTTTGACTGCCATGTGGGTCCTACATGATTTTAGCACTGAAACACAGTCAAAATGGGCCTTAAACTGTTCATTGGGTTGCAACGTTTGCAGCAGTTTAGACAAATTAAAGATTGGATACACTCATACACAGTTTAAAAGATGCCGTCGTTAATTTGGAGGGTCTCCTTGTTGTTGAACAGTCAAAACATTTGTTGTGGCCAATCCTCTACTTGCAATAGGTCAGAGAATCAAGCCATGCACAGACACACCGTGGGTCAGAGAATCGTGGTGCCCAGAACAGCTACAGCGACCATGTGGGACAAAAAGCCTCCTTTCTCATCTCATGACTCCTGTGCAGCACCATCAAAACCCAGCTACTCAGGTACTGTTGAATTCTCCATCAATTTTTGGTGCCAAAGGAAGTCCACCGTGGCGGCGTAGCCCGCTTTACCTACGGTTGGGACTGGGACATGTGAGCTAACACGATTCGAAATTTTCACAAAATGACTTTTTTAAAAAACTAATTTTAAAAATAAACCGTATTAAAATCTAATTAAAAAATAGTCCTTAAACTGTCTATTGGGTTGCAACCAATGCAGCAGTTTAGACAAATTAAAGATCGCATACACGATTTAAAAGATGTGGTCGTTAATTTGGATGGTTTGTTGAACAGTCAAAACATTTGTTGTGGCAACGATTGGGCCAAAACAGCTACAGTGACCATGGGACAAAAAGCTTCTTTTCGATCCCATTGCTCTTGTGCTACACCACCAAGAACCAGTTACTCGGCTACCGTCTTCAATTCTTCATCGATTTTGGTGCCAAAGGGAGGTCCGTGCTGGCGTGGCCCGCTTTACGTACGGTTGGGACATGTCGAAGAAGATATCTGAAGTACCCACACCCAAAAAAAAAAACCACACACGGCCACACAAATTTTAATAAGGGAGGGATCCTACGTTCCGTACCACTATGCCATTCACCCCTCCTCCCTGTGTAATCGTGAGGAGCGTATTTGCCGAAGCCCGCGTGATCGTGAGGAGCTGAGGCCGAATATGCGGCAGAACGTGGTGGTAGCGAGGCTCGCGTCGATGAGGCACGATCGGCAAATAGGCTCTACAGCGTGGATCTACCGCTGTAGGCAAATCGTGACATACAGGCACGGCGGTATGCAGGCGGCAACATGCGGCCTAGTGAGGCCGATGCTATCGGCGAAACGGGACTGGGGGCCTCACATTTTTTCAGGACGCGTAGATCTTCGGTCACGTCAGCTTTTTCGGGGCCTACATTCTGCACAAATGACGACCGGCTACGGCCGTTTTTCCGCTAAGTGTCTGGGGCCCGAGCACTATCCGGACCCGGGTGCACCTTCCCCGGACGCGTCGCGGCGACCGCTCGCATCCACCTTAGGCCCCGTGGCCCGGGGACATTCCCGGGCCCGGGTCTCGCTCCCCGGTCCCAAGGCGCGTTCCCGGGGCGCATTACTGGGGCATTCCCGGCCCTGGGGTGCGCTTCCCGAGTCCAGGACTTAAATCCTCGGTCCCCGAGAAACTCGGCGCCTTGTGTGCACGGAGGGCTCGATGAGCTCTCTGCTCCGGGCACGAGTCTGACTCGAGCGGATCAACTCTCCAACTACCTGCATTAATGACGAGGCGACGGGGCGTGTCGCGCCTGTCGCCCTCTAGGACACGCGTGGACTCTCATGATGGCCTCCCATGGGCCCGCTCCCTGTGCAGTCAGAGAATATTTGACTAAGAGGGCTTTAGTTTTTCACGCTCTGGCAGCGATGGCGTGCGCTGTCATATCTTCATAACCTAGCCACCCACAGCAGCCGAGCAACGTGACGACAAGACGTCCCAAACCAACTCCGGCGCGGCTCAGCAGGCGGCCGCGTGCGACAAGACATATCGTACCTAGAAAAGCTTTCTCTTGGCATGTGTACTAGGCACTGTGGACTCCCCTTGGACTATAAAAGGAAGATCCATGCCAGCAGGAGGGGGGCTTCTGGAGGGAGTTCAGCTTCTAGAGAGACGGAGTTCCCAAGTTAGGGCTAGCTCCTGAGCACCCCTCAAGAACATCTTGTAAGAACAAACCGCATTCATCTCCCACAGAGCAGATACACACAGGAGTAGGGTATTACGCCTCCGCGCGGCCCGAACCTGTCTACTTCTCCCGTCTCCCTTGCGTGCCATCGACCAGATGCCGCAGTCGTCCTGTAAACCACTCCCCTGGCCGAACCTCAAAGGGGGGGTCCCCAGACTCCCCTCGGTTGGAGTTCCCTCCTCCGATAGACGCATCATCCTCAGTCGCACAGATTCATGGACGGTGGCGACGGGTTGTCTCCTTTGTTACCAGCTGGGCATCCTCCCTCTCCGTAGAGCTCCTCCCTTCTATGGCGGGTTTGCTTCCAAATCCTGTTGTGGGAAGCTCCTTGGTGAGGATGGAGGTGGTGACTTCAAAAGCAGGGTGTGGTGATGGTGACATGGCAGCTAAGTGCTCCAGATCTGGAGTTTGGTCGTGCGGCAGCATCGATAGTGGCTTCGGGTCGTCTCACCTCATGCTAGCTGGACATCCTTCTTATCCTTGGAGCTCCCTTTTTATGACCGGTCTACTTCTAGATCCAATCATGGAGAAGCTCCATTGTGAGGGTGGAGGTGGTGGCTATCGCTGCAGGGGATGGTGACGATACGGTGGAGAGCTGGAGTGGCCTTGTGAGCCTGCCTTGGCTGTCTTTGGATGGTGGTTGACTAATAGAGAGGTGTCGGTGCAGTGGAACTTGTGTACCAATGCTGGTTGGATGGTGGTAGGGTGTTAGGGCTTTGATGGCAAAGTGTAGATAGGTGGTAGGCAAAAGCCTAGCCCGGCACATATCGGACTGACAAGGATGACACTCTTGGGTGTCACAATCCCTATAGGGGTGTTGTCGAGGCACCTCCCTCTCGTATTGTTGGGAGCCTCCGAGTAAAAACCATGTGCACGATTCCTTGGATGGATGAAGGTCACATTTTCGATGTCGCATCTTTCCTAGAGGTATTGCCTAGGAGGTTTGGTTTGCTCCTGTGGCTCCACTGTAGGTCTATTGGTGACTTGTCACACTTAGCGACGGTGGACTGATGCTAGTTTCTTTCTTGGTGGTGTATGTAGACATTGTCACCGTATGGTGGTGTTTTTTTTTTCCTTTTTTTTGATTATAGCCCTTTAGGATTGTAGTTGTATAATTTTTTTGGAACTATACTAAGGGGGTGTTTGAGATGGAATATTATCCTGGCTTATAAGCCGTACGCAAAACGAAGAACATCATTAGCGCGTAATTAATTAAGTATTAATTATTAAAAACTTAAAAAATAGATCTATTTGATTTTTTAAGATACTTTCATATAGAAATTTTACAAAAAAAATACCGTTTAATAATTTGAAAAGCGTGCGCGTGAAAAACCAGAAAATAAGGAGCTTATTTAAGTTGCTGCCATCGGGGCCTAATATTGATATTCGCATCGTTTGGTGCGGTCACTAAAAAATAATTTAGAGTTTGACCGTGCTATTATTCCATAGTATCTTTTTGCGTCATTTTGCTAGCTCTGCTGCTGCAAGTAACTCTACTGTCCAAGGTTTACTGCTGCTGACGCCATACATCCTTTTGGCAGGAAAAAGAGGAGAGCAAAAGCCACAAGTGCAGATAGCTAGGCAGTAGGCATGCCCTCGAGTGTCTATGAACTGTTCAAACTTCATTGTACTCCGTAGGAGACAATAAGCGTGTAGTGCACTAGAGCTCCTTGTCTTCCTTTCACCAAATTGGACGAAAACCAGTCAAATTTTATCTTTTTTTTATTTTTTAACTCGATGGATACATCTGATGTTTTTTCGTTCGTGGTTACGGATGATAAACAAAACCCTACTTTTATGACAATTTAGAATCACTCTAGGATTGGAAACATGAACTTATAATTTGATGATGACAAATATACAAGAGGGGCACGGTTTTAGAAGCGTAGATGTGGGGATTCTATTTATGAGATAGGTAGAAGAAGTGAAAACATTACGTCAAAATTGTAAGGAAAAAAAATCTAAGCTCCTCAGATATAACTCACTCGCTTATATATCATTGAGTTTTGCTTGATGTTTTGTGTAACCATGAGTTGTCATTTTCATCCCTTATCGACCAGTTCAGTTAGTTTAATTGTAAGTACAAGTTGAACGCGGATATGCACTCACACATGTACACACTCATGCGGGCACACTATAGCACACGTTTGTTGGCTTCTTTTAGATAAAAAGCCAAACACACTTAAGACACCTAGTTATACCCGTCCTAACATCTGTCTAAATAAGATTGGAGGCTTAATCTCCTTAGGGCGGGCACACGCTGCGCCATCATGTACTTTGGAGATTTTGCAAGGATGCCTCGAGCTTTTTTTGTACTTTGGAGAACTGGCTTTGTACCATTGTCCTATATTTACTTAATACTAGTGGCCCCTTTTTTTTTTACTCTTGTGGATTATGAATTATCACAGACATGCTTTTGAAGCTACTAAATGGTGCGATTTTTATAAAGCTTTCTATGTATAAGTTTAATCTATTGTAGTTTTTCTAAATTATGTTTTCAACTTTGTAATAGTTAATTAATTCATTTATACTCTTGAATTATCACAAAACCAGATAATCCATTGTCCATTTATCCAATCAAATGAAAAGAATTTGGCCATTTCTTTTCAATTTCATTATTACAGCTGTGATGGGTGATCCTCGCAGAACTTCAGAGGGAGGGTGTGTGCATATGTCGGTTTGCAGAGGCTAGAAATGAAGGCTGCTGCATACTATTATTCCTGGTATTTTGCTGTGGAAAAAATTTCAAAATATTTATTTTTTCATGTTTTGTAAAAATATACGATCGAACGGGGGAGTAGTAAAAATATTTCTCCTCCGCGACGTCAAAGTGTGGCACCGCGTGGTCCCACAGCCAACGGCGCGATCTCACGGCGCCAAGCAGCGGCACCACACGGCGGTACCGTGCGATGGGCGCATGGCTCCGTTAGTCTCCTCCTAAACAAAAGATTTAGTAGAAAGGGAAAAAAAAGAAAGACAAAAAAAAGGGTGCAACCAGTATCAAGCGCTAACCACTGCACCATGTATCCATTGTTGGTACTTATTGAAGCTAGCAAATATTTGGTAGGACAGATGGGGGCGGACAGAGCCGCGCGCCCATATTGCGGTACCGCGGAGGTGCCACGCTACGGTCGCACGGTACCATGTGGTGCCGTGGCTTCGCCCCGCGTCACCGGTTAACCCTGCGTAGTGGGTGCACTTGCACAGCACTGCACGGTACCGTGATTTGGGAGCGTGGCACCGCTGGTCTCGTGCCTCCAAAGGGCGGCACCGACATGGTGCCTGTCGGTGTCGCATCTTTACGGCGCGCTATATGTATATACTTGTCAAAGTTCTTCAGTATATAGTTGTAAATCTTGAAAAAAAAGATATATTTTTATTTTTTTCTTCTTCTGTGCATCTTTTTTGCTACTGTTTACTGTAGTGGTGCAGTTTCAAAATCCATGTGGTAATTGCTCTCTGCCCCCTAGCTAGTCCCTAGTAGTAGTACCGTTACAGCACTGTCTTGCACAGTAGTTTTAGAGTACTGGTATGTGGTCTGTAGGTGTTAAAGCAACTCTAATGGAGCTCTCAAACCAACCCTTATCTCAAATTTAGGGGTTTGTGGGCTAAAAATCGTCTCCAACCGAAATCCTAACCGAACTCTCATCTGGAGGGGACCCTCATCCGGGGGGAGGCAACCCCCCAAATGTAGGAGGCCCTCATCTCCTCCAGCCGTCCTCCCCGCCCCTCTCCTAACCCCCTCCAGTCATCGGCGGCGTCAGCCCCGTCGGTTATCGGCACCAACAAATGCAAAACCTAAAAAAAGAGGAGAGGAGGGAAAGGAGAAGAATGGCTCACCTCAGATCTTGGAAGACCGGCCGCCGACGTATCCCGGCTGCGTCGGCCCCGTTGTCCCCGCCGCGTCGAGCCGTCGGCCCTGCCGCCCCCACCACCTCGAACCGCGTTGGCCGAGAAGAGGAAAGTGAGAGAGAGAGGAGAGAAAGGAAGAAAAGAAAGGGAGTGGGCCACTGACAAGTGGGCCCCACTTAAAAATATAAGGGGTCGGTTGGAGTGTGCAGTGAAATAGAAGGTTAAATATAGATGAGAGAGCTCCTATTCTAACTAATAGGGGATTAAGGGTCTGTTTGGTAGAGCTCCAGATTCTATGATTCTGATTTTACGATTCTGATTCTTATGGGGAATTTGCGAATTCTTATGGGGATTTTCAATTTTCGTTCGTTGGATTCTCACGAGAAGCTGCCTTTTGCTTGATTCTCCATACATGTGTAGAATTGAGAATCACAGCGGATCGATTCAGCTGAGAATCGGGGGGATTTTTTTCCCGTTTGGCTCAGCTCTAATTGATCCGATTGAGAATCACCTTCGAGAATCCCTACCAAACACGCTATAAATTTGAGAGTTTGATTAGGGTTGCTCTTTAAAGTAGTTTGTGGTCTCTACATACTAATCTCTCAACATGTTATAGCCTGCAGTTACTACTCACCAAAAGCTGAAAGCAATAACTTGGCCCGAGTTGAGGGCGTCGCCTCATACGCTCCAACCAAGAACTCCATACCTCTTCTCCTCTCCTTTGCTGCCGGCCAGAATGCGGCGACGCTCAAGGAGTTCTTGCAGCAGATAGGCGTGCTCAAGGCCTACGACGACGGAGAGACAGGCAAGAACGGCGGCGTCCACGGGGAAGGGAAGGGCGAGCAGGAGGAGGCGGATCTCCGGCGAGCGGCGCCATCTCCCCCTCTCGCGCCTCCCTCTCTCTCTGATCCCGGCGAGCGGCGGGTCGATCCAGCCGCCACGAGTCAGAGGCCTCCGAAGATCCTGGTGATGTATGGCTTGTTCTTGATCTTTAATGTGGATGTTCCTGTTCGTGATCTTTCAATGTTGTTTTGTGGCGGAAACGCGCTCATAAGCTCGATTATAGGCTCGATTAGTTTGAATTTTATTAGACCATCCACAGAACAACATACATAATGGCGTACAAACCCTACTTATGTATGTTGTACGCCATTATGGTTTGTACACATAATGGCGTACAAGTGACTCTCTCACTTGTGGGGGAATGAAAGATATATCAATATGTGGATGCTCAGAAGTGCATATCTGTGGGCCAGATAGATGGATGTGTTCAGCATTCACCTTAAGGACAAGCAAGTCTTTTCTCGTATCAATGGCGATCAATGTTGCTTCCGTCAATGATCTTAGTCTCCGGGAAATGGGCACCAAGCCTGGTGTTGGTAGTATGTGTCGTTCCTGATGCACACAGATGACATCAAATGTGAATGCTATGTTGAGTTCCTCCAGCGTCACCTCATGCTTGTCCTTTGAGTAGGTGTCTTCGATAATGTGAGCACAAGTCAAAATCCTTATCCTATTTCCTCTGCTAGCAATCACAAACCCGGTGGAGTGTCTCTTTCTAGTACCTTGGGTAATGTTCATTTTAAGGCCATTATCCTTGTTATGTTCTGGCTCTTGCTCTGGTTTTGGAACCTGATCCAGCTTTGATGTGGTCTCCTTGCTTGCAGATGGCCTTTTTATGCCTTTTCCCTTGCTTGTACTGGCAGTGTCAGATTGCTTTTTTTTGCTAGCCTTTCTTGCACCATCATTTTTAGATTTTGGATCCAAAATCTAAAAATGATGGTGCAAGAAAGGCTAGCAAAAAAAAGCAATCTGACACTGCCAGTACAAGCAAGACACTGCCAGTACAAGCAAGGGAAAAGGCATAAAAAGGCCTGATCCAGCTTTGCCATCTGCAAGCAAGGAGACCACATCAAAGCTGGATCAGGCCTTTTTATGCCTTTTCCCTTGCTTGTACTGGCAGTGTCAGATTGCTTTTTTTTGCTAGCCTTTCTTGCACCATCATTTTTAGATTTTGGATCCAAAATCTAAAAATGATGGTGCAAGAAAGGCTAGCAAAAAAAAGCAATCTGACACTGCTAGTACAAGCAAGGGAAAAGGCATAAAAAGGCCTGATCCAGCTTTGATGTGGTCTCCTTGCTTGCAGATGGCCTTTTTATGCCTTTTCCCTTGCTTGTACTGGCAGTGTCAGATTGCTTTTTTTTGCTAGCCTTTCTTGCACCATCATTTTTAGATTTTGGATCCAAAATCTAAAAATGATGGTGCAAGAAAGGCTAGCAAAAAAAAGCAATCTGACACTGCCAGTACAAGCAAGGGAAAAGGCATAAAAAGGCCATCTGCAAGCAAGGAGACCACATCAAAGCTGGATCAGGTTCCAAAACCAGAGCAAGAGCCAGAACATAACAAGGATAATGGCCTTAAAATGAACATTACCCAAGGTACTAGAAAGAGACACTCCACCGGGTTTGTGATTGCTAGCAGAGGAAATAGGATAAGGATTTTGACTTGTGCTCACATTATCGAAGACACCTACTCAAAGGACAAGCATGAGGTGACGCTGGAGGAACTCAACATAGCATTCACATTTGATGTCATCTGTGTGCATCAGGAACGACACATACTACCAACACCAGGCTTGGTGCCCATTTCCCGGAGACTAAGATCATTGACGGAAGCAACATTGATCGCCATTGATACGAGAAAAGACTTGCTTGTCCTTGAGGTGAATGCTGAACACATCCATCTATCTGGCCCACAGATATGCACTTCTGAGCATCCACATATTGATATATCTTTCATTCCCCCACAAGTGAGAGAGAGAGTTATCCTACTTGGTTGGCCGCCTCAACGCTCACAATCAGTGTCCGGGGGGGAAGTTTCATTCCTTAACAGAACCTATGATGTAGTATGTGACATTGATTTCAATGTCAAGGGTTACACAATGCGACTTATGGAGGTTTCTGGTTTGGTTTGCTCTCATGGATATTCGGGAGGACCATTGTTAAACAATGAACAGGAATACGTAGGGATTTATCATGGAACGATCGAGATGAAAGGGTATGCTGTGAGTTTAGAAGACATTCGTCGTTTCCTGTCTCGATTTCGACTGGTACGTATTCATGTATATACATGTCAACTCATGTTTTAGACTAATAAAGTGAGTCTTGTGGGTTTTTGCTAACCTTGTGTGTATATATATGTGTGCATTTCAGCTGTCAGAATGGCCTGCCGAAGAGGTATGTCAGTTCTTATATATGCATGCACGTTTTAAGTTAGATTAGTTTAACTGAATCAAAATTTTCTTTTAGACCCATCACTATGCCATTATACAAAATGGAAAGCAGACATAATACTATGTTTTCAGATCTTATGACTGATATTCACACCAGTCAATTTGGCACCGGAGAATAGGCAGTTTACATTGTGTTGACTTTATAGCTTAATATGCTTCTACAGGGAATATAATACCACAAATTTTGTTCTGACATTCACATATTTGGTAAATGAAATAGTTCGCATAGTTAATTTGTTGGTAGCATTATGGAAAGAACTACTTCATCTTTAATATATTTTCATCAAATAGATCCAATTTGTAGTGTTTATATATTAGAAAACATGACTTATTATGCTGTTTCACAGTATGAGCAAGTTATTTCAATACGAGTCATCAAAATTTCATTGTTCATATCACTATTGGCATGCTCATATGATCAATTGAACGACACTATGCTCTACGATTCTCTTTCCAACAAAGTATTTTTACTTTGCGAGTAGTTTTATTTTGTCCTTAGTTAATCACCGCAGTTTTCTTTTCCTTTACTGAAACACAATCTTTATTAAACCCTGCTGTTAGCAAAAATTAATTGTTCAAGTGATGCTATTTTTTAGTTTTGACAGGCATTTTAACTTTTCACGTAGAGTTATGCGGATAGATAAAACATTCAATTTTCAAAATCATGTAAAAAGCTCTAAAAGAGAAACTGCCCTGTGTGTGCATATCAATCTACAGTACAGTAGATCTGCCAGTGTAAGAATCCCAGAATAATTGAATATAATGATGGCTTAAGCATGTTTCTGAAATTAAAAACACTGTAGGAACGTGTCATTGTTGGTACCATCTGCTTTTATTGTGTAATATGTCGAGCTGTTCAGTTGGAAGTTGGGATTTGTGGTGCAGCATAGTTGTTGATAGAAGTTTATATTTTGGTCCTGTTACTCGCCTCTGAAACTACATACTAAATTCTAATTTTCATTTTATAAAAAAAAACCAATGCTGACCTAAGTGATGCACAAACCTGCTGGAACTATCTGAAGATTTAAACCAATGAACAAAAAATAGATCTAGCATTGGTTTTATACTTAGCAGTCTTTTCTTTATTATTCTTGATTAACCGCTGTAGTTTTATTCTCTACTAAAATGGAATATTTATGAATACTACTCTTAGTACAGACTTCAAAGAGACAATTGTTCAATATATAACAGTCCAGATCAATATAATGTAGATTACTTGTCCATGCATGTAATTACATCTTTTTTTTTTTGTCTTTGAGCAGTAGGAGAAGGTGAGATCGTGGAAGTTGCTGTCCAGTGTGGAAGCTAGAATGCCTCTCTGTATCGCACTCTATTATCCTAGTTAAATTAGAGTTGCTCTCATGGGCACAAACCTATCTGTAGCGTACTCTGTTATCTAGTTAAATTAGAGAGTTGCTCTCATGGGCACAAACCTATCTGTATCGCACTCTGTTACCCAGTTAAATTAGAGGTTTGCTCTCATGGGCACAAACCTATAAACCTATCATGTTCACTTGGGTTGTTATCCTAGTTAAATTTGATAGTTGCTCTCATACATGTAATGTTCACTGGAGCACTGGAGACAAACATGCAATGTTCACTGGAGTACTGGGGTTGTTATCCTATTTAAATTGGAGAGTTGCTCTCATGGGCACAAACATGTAATTTACTTTGATTTGTTGCCACTATATAGTCAGTAGTGTGGCTTCATACCGTTATTGTTATTCTGACTACTTCTAAATGTTGATTCATACCCTATATAGTTATGCAGTGCTCTTGTTTTAATTGTTTGCCGGAACAAAACAATGGAAAATTTGTGAGAGAGATCTGCATGTATATCAAGAAAAAGGTTGTGATTTCAACTAGAGGGTTGCTGGGATGTTTGGTGCCCCCTGTCAATGATGTAGCACACATCAGCATCAAATAGAGCGGGCACTAGTTAGATGATGATTATGACAATCAATCTGCTCCAAGCTATTTAACATTTGCTGTTACAAAGTTCGTTGCCTCTGGGTACAGTACAGACAGCGTGATTTCTACTTACCATCGATCAAACACAGTAGCCATTAGAGTTGACCGGGGATGACAGAGGAATTGCTTCTTCAGACAGGTCCCTTCTGTAAGGGTTGCTGGTTAATTTGTGCTCTCGGGCTAACTAGAGACCCATCGAGAAAAGAAAAAAAAAAACGTGACCGAGTCTTACGCGCCATGATCGGTGGTCCAAACCAATCGATGTTAAGCCCCATTAGACGTTGTTATTGTCGAATTAGCAATTCCGTTAGGAAGAGGGGAAGCACAGATTGGAATTCAAATCCCCAAATGGCAAAACCATAAAAAAAAATTGCGAGGAAAAATAAGAAAGAAAAAAAAACCATAGATTGCAAAGGGAAAGGAAAAAAAAACAAATCCCCAGATCAGGATGAGGATTATTATTAGACTGTCTCCAACCATGGCACCCAAACCTAAATATGCCTCGTTCACGTTGGTTTAGGTGAAAAAAGCATGGTCTAATGGAGTAGGCAAACCAAAGACCTAATTTGCGTCCGTGTGGAGTGGGAACCCAAATAAGTGTCGCTCTCTCTCCTCGACCCATATCTCTGCCGTGCCCGCACAACCGTTTCGCGGGAGGGGAAAGAAGAGGAGAGCGCACCCGGCGAGTCGCCGTCGGCGAGATCTGCACCGAGCTAGGCTTCGCAGGTATGGATCCCTCCGCCCCGCCACCACGTCCTCCAGGCTCGCCGCTCGCCGCCACCGTGCGGTCGCGCCAACCGCTGCGGAGCCCTGGCCAGCCCGCCCCGCGACGGCGTGTCCCTGCCCTAGTGGCGCAGCCGCTACCGCTCGCCCGCTCCACGCTTCGGCTGCCGCCGGCCGGCCAGCTATTAGGCGGACAGGAGCTGGTTTCGTTTCCGCCCCCGCATTTCCTCCCCCACCTGCTGTCGCTCGTTCAGATTTGGCTCGATCCTCTGTTGATCTTGATCGTCGCTGCTGTTGGTTGGTTGCGAGCAGGGAGGGGCTGCGAGAGCGCGGCGTGCAGTGGACCGAGGTCATCTCGTGGGAGCCCAGAGCTTTCGTCTACCACAACTTCCTGGTAAGCAATGCAATGCCAATGCCACCACCACGGTCTCTCTGTCTCTGCATGTTTGCTCTTCTGTGTAAAGTTCTTCGCGTCATCTGATTCTTATGACCGAGATGGATTGAATTGTGAGCTGTGTAGTAGTACAGTTGGAAATCACAAATCTGTGAGTATATATAATAGCCCAGGACTATAGTGGTAGTATGTGTTCACCCATGACTCATTACAGGGCAGATGGTAGTGGTAGATTTGGCACAGGGAAAAAAAGATTGTATGTTGTGCTAGTATATATATATCCAATTCACCATGCCTAAACGAATGAACAAATGATGCGCTACAGGCTTATTTGGATCAACCTACTTTGAGAATGAGTATGAACTTGATATATCAGTATTGCACACACTATATACTAGTTTTTGTTTTATTCATCTTGTTTTGCATCACCATTATTGAATCTCTTTGAACTAGGACGATGGATAACATTTTTAGTGGCACAAGTGGTCGCGTTGGCGAATCTGAAGAAATCTTTGGGGCAAATCAGTGGGCTTTTGGTTATTCTGCCGCTTTGCAATCTTTGGATGTTCCTTCAAACCCCCAGGTTTATTGCAGCCATGCATGATGGCTTGTTCAATTTACATATCAATACATCAATGATTAACAGTTCTTTTCATCACTAGTTCAACACGCATGGCTCCTCCCAGATGTCCTGCCCACCTATGAATGGGCAACCTAGTCAAGGGTTCTCCATTGACAACAACCATGGCTCTCAGGACCCTCCATCATTGAAATCACAGAGGGGCGCAAAGAAGAAAAACATGTCCAGGAGAGAAACTGCATTCACCAAAGAGGAGGACTTGGTGGTGTGTTCAGCATTTCTGAATATTAGCAAAGACCCTATTAGTGGTAATAGTTTGCAACGTCTTTTAAGAAATCTTTGACCCTTTGATGCCTAAATAACATGGTGGCATAACATGCAGGTGTGAATCAGACTTCAAGTGGTTATTACAAGAGGATGCATGATTGTTTCAATGAGCATAAGCCTGAAGGGTCCAACCGTAGCCAGATTGCGATTCAGCATAGGTGGGGATTGATTCAGAAAGCGATGAACAAGTTCTGTGGGCACAAAGAAGCTATTGATAGGCTGAATGAGAGCGGAAAAAATGAGCAGGATCGGGTATACTTCCACTCATGTTGTCCTCCATCTCTCTAATTTCCATATGTTTATTTTTTGAATCGGTTTAATCTATATTCATATCTGCAGATTGATGATGCTGTACAAATGTACGAGAGGACAGAACCTTTTACCATCATGCATTGCTGGAAAATACTTTGCAATGAGGCCAAATGGAACAATAAGTTTCTTGAGCTAAACAACTCTACATCACTGGATGGAATGTCATCTCCTCCAACTCAAGGCCATACTGCGGCTGGCCATGCAGAATCTGGGAATGAGAATATAGACACATCACGTCCTGAGGGTAGGGATAGTGCGAAGAGGCGTAGATCAAAGAGCTTCACAGAGACATCGTTATCTAGTATGGCTGTTGAAGTCCTCCAGCGGTTGTAGGAGAAATTAGAGAAGACCGAACTGAAGCAAGACCAGCAAATGGCTGAAATTCTTAGCAGGAAGGATGAAAAAATTAAAATTCAAAGGGATCTTTTCAACCTTCAGAAGAAGCATATGAAGATGAGTATGCAGCAGAAAAAGAAGAAAAAATGCGATTAGAGAGGAGTCAGAGGCTTAACTGATTTCAGCTGAGTCTAGTATTATGTCGATTGACATTGAGAAGGTCCCCCCTTATCTGAAAAACTATTATCTTGGCATGCAGCGGCAAATCATGGAGCGTAGAGGGTTCATCAGCCCCTCGAACAACGAAGACTAAGGAGCGTGTGTGTTAGATATATGTTAGAAGGGAAAATGTATTGCAATGATGAAGAATCTGTTGTGACAAATAATAGTCAGTGTCAATCATCCACTTGTCAGGGTCTCTTTTTAACTCCTCGGGATGTCTAGCTCTCTGAGCTATTCCCACAGAATGTGTATTATCTGAGTCCTATACAGAATGGGCAAATACAGTTTAAGATCAGATAAATCAAGCTTTCTGGGTCTGTATACATGATGAGCATGCAAAACATAAAAGACATCATTTAGTAATACCTGCTGAGAGCAAATTATATAAGGGACTGTGTCACCAGCTGAGCAACCAGAATAACCATTTTCAGTATGTTCTCATAATTGCCAGGACAGTTAAACATTAATGAATAGCAGCTTCTTGAACTACAATAATATTTTATTCCAAAGTGTCCTCCAAGTAAATTGAGATTGATAGAAGTGATAGTTGTGACGAGAAAGAATCCCAATAGGCGCCCCTCGCCCGTGCCCGTGCCCGTGCCCGCTCCCGTGCCCGTGCTCGCGCCTGCGCCCGCGCCTGTGCCCGTGCCTGCGCCCACGCCCACGCTCGTGCCCGAGCCCGAGCACGGGCGCACGACAGTTAAACATTAATGAATAGCAGCTTCTTGAACTACAATAATATTTTATTCCAAAGTGTCCTCCAAGTAAATTGAGATTGATAGAAGTGATAGTGTTGGGAAGGAACAAAACTAGAAGGAACTGCACCCAATTCTGTTCTTTCTATTACAGCTGGTGATTAAATTGTACTGCAATCTCCAGTTTCCAAATGCTAGAAAATACAAAATGTCATATTTCTTATCATCAGGCAACAAAATACAAAAGTTCATGTAAATAGGAGCATCTGACAACTAAAAACTTCATGCCACTATAGTTTCTACAACTACAGACCTGTGCTTAGGAGCATCAGGCAACTAATTCATGCCACTACAGTTCACGTGAGCTGCCAACAAAATACATCAGGCAGCTAAACCTACAACTACAGACTTTAGTTACTGTGATTAGGAGCAAAAGGACCAGAGCATTGGCCATATAGCGTCCACATGTGTTCCATCAGGTCGTTCTGAAGCAATGCTGCTGTCTCTCTGTCCTGAATGATGTTTTGTGCATCTACAAGTTTCTCAATTCCTAGGATTTCTCTATCTTGGTTAATAGGTGGGTCAGCCACTCCGGGCCATTCTGATGGGTGGACAGTCAGTAGCTGAACCCCGCGCTCATCTTCAACTACCATGTTGTGAAGTATGACAGAAGCTCGCATGATGGAATTAAGTACTATTGGATTCCATAAACGAGCTGGCCTATGCAAGATTTTCCACTTTGCCTGTAGGACACCAAAAGCTCTCTCCACATCCTTTCTACATGACTCCTGTCGCTCTGAAAAAACCTTTTGCTTGTTGCTAACTGGCATTGGAATGCTTTTCACTAGTGTAGCCCAATCGGGATAGATGCCATCTGCTAGGTAATATCCAAGGGAATAGATGTTGTCGTTGACATGGAACTCAACAGAGGGTGCCCTTCCATTAGCCAAATCATCAAAAACATGGGAACGATGCAAAACATTAATGTCATTGTGAGACCCTGGTAAACCAAAGTAAGCATGCCAAATCCTAAGATCCTCTGTCACCACTGCCTCAAGTATTAGAGTTGACTTGCCTTTGTGCCCTCTGTACATGCCTTGCCAACCAGTTGGGCAGCTAGACCATTCCCAATGCATGCAATCGATGCTGCCTATCATTCCCGAGAAACCTCTGGCCAAATTGACGCTTAATATGTGCTCTATCTCCTCATTTCTGGGAGGACGAAGAAATTCTTTGCCAAACACCTTGATCACAGTCATAACAAATTCCTTCAAGGTCTCCAGGACAGTACTCTCTCCCATTTTCAAATGATCATCCAACTCATCAGCTGCGCCTTCATATGCTAGCATCTTCAGAGCCACCGTGCACTTGTGGAGAGCAAAGAATCCTAATTGCCCAGCAGCATTTCTCCTCTATTGGAAGAACCTATTCTTGGCTGTGACCTCATCCACCATCCGAAGGAACAATTCCCGTCTCATGCGAAACCTGAGGATAAAAATTATAGTTTTTTACCAAAATAATTCAAGGGAAAATTGGTTGTCTAGCACCGAAAGTTCCCACATTCCGCAAAATACCACTAAAAGTTTGGACCTCCAAAAAATACCACTGAAAGTTACAAACTGCTTTAGAAATTAACATTCTGTTATCCTATGGACTTAACGGTGTTAGTTAAGACCAAAATACCCTTAGCCCGTGCCCTCGCCCGCGCCCCTCGCCCGTACCCGCGACCTCGCCCGCGCCCCTCGCCCGTGCCCGCGCCTGCGCCTGTGCCCGCACCCTCGCCCGGGAGAGAAAAGAGATCGATCTCCTCTTAGGTTCAATCAAGGGTAATTTTGTCTATTCGCCTATGCATCCTAAGCAAAAATGAGATAAAAACATTTACAATCTAACAGAATGCTAATCTTCAAAGTAACATGCAACTTTCAGTGTTATATTCCAGAGATCCAAACTTTCAGTGGTATTTTCTGAAACACGGGAACTTTCAGTGCTAGACAACCAATTTTTCCATAATTCAATAGGTCATGAAAATGGAAACTAGGCCAAAGATTGTACCTCCTTCTGAAATGCTCCTCACTGTAAAGTGGACATTCAACGAAGTAGTCTTGATTCAGCTGCCAGTCTGCTGCAAGTCGATCATGCTTGTAAGTCTTGTGGCCTGGGACCGAACCTCCCCAAGGGCGTTTTTATGGCGTCTGGATGAGGACGGCCACGGCGGCTATGATCTCATCCTCGTTGGAGTATGCTACGGCTGTCCCGAACATTGACATTTTGACGTAACTCCAAGCCATGGCCAAAACAACCGCAGTCGAGGTCTAAAGCCAAGCCGATTTAGGGACAAATTAGGCACAAATCATGGGCTTGAGAGGGATTGGAGGGGATTGAGAGGGATTTGATCCCCTATAAGTCAAAATCCCTCTCAATCCCCTTTGATCCTCTCCAATCCACTCGGATTTAGGACAAAACGCACAAGCCCTAAAAGGAAATGTGACATCGAACAAGCAAATTGCCAGAAAATCAGATTACCCGTGTTCTGATCGACTCTGTTGTCCAACGCCGGCCTCATACGGACGGTTGATTGAGCGAGCCCGCGGCAACGGCAGCTACGTCGCTGCCACCTCGAGTCCCTTCACGCAGCCGGGACGGCAAAATAACCCCGCCATCGAGCGAAGCCACGGTACAGCACCCCGCTCGCACGATACTCTCCGTCTCCCCCGGAAATTTTCAGCACGCGTCCGCCAAACAAACTGTCCGATCGAAGGCTCTTCTTTTGCCAGTGCGCTGTTGGAAAACGAAGATTTTGGATCCGTGACCTATTTCCTGTGTATGACCCAAACACCGAAATGGATCTAGTATTTAGTTAACGGCTGTTGGAGATAGTCTTAGTACCTTGTCTCCTCGTCTCCGTCGTCTCCACGGCAGAAACTAGAGGGAAATTAGAGAGGAGCCCTTGCTGATGGTGGCACACCCGCTTCAGCACGCACGCTCCTTGCGAGCGTTTAGAGTCGTCGTCCCCTGCCCCGCCGCATCAGATCAGTGCTCTCCTCTTGCTAACGTCGCCGTCGCAGGGGCCGCACCATCGCCGGTTTTTTTGGCGTGCCTGTATGCTTTTTGCCGATGCGGACGGGGAGAGCGGCGCGTTGACTACTTGACTCGCGTCGGGAGTACACTGTACACCTATGTATCCAAAGTACTACGACGTTCTTATCGATTTGCCGTTCTATGATGAATCCTTTACAACGCATTGGTAGAAAAGAAATATGATGGCACGTGTCAGCCATAGGATTTGGCACGTGTTAGTCACAGGGTTCGACTGGATTTGGCACGTGTCGGTCAGAGGGTTCGAGAATATATGCCGGATGTAATGGTTTACGAGCGACCAAAGATAATTCTTCGGAGAGTTCTCTGATTTATAGCAAAACTTAACCAAGAAAAAAAATTGACGATACCAAAAACATTAGTCATTTGTTTGGTTTGCGGGGAAAAAAATAATATTACTAAATTAGTTAGCTTAGTTGAATAGCAAACTGCAACTTTGATAGCAAGCCAAACAAACTAGGGGTGGCAATTTTCCCGTTAGGACTGGGTCTCCGCAGGAGACCCGCCTCTGCCCGCCCCTACAGGGGCAGAGGGGGGTCTGATTTTCGACCCGCGGGGTCCCAGTCAAAAACGGGTGTGGGGTCGGGGAAGGAAATTAACCCGCGGGTGACCCGAGACCCGTCCCTATAGGGGCAGAGGCATGTCTGATTTTCGACCCGTGGGGCCCCAGTCAAAAGCGGGTGCGGGGTCGAGGAAGGAAATTAACCTGCGGGTGACCCGTAGGCCCTGAAGTAACAGTGCCCACTAAAGCAGCAGGTCCATTAGCCCAAAATATATAAACTCTTCTCAGTTCTCACGGTTCTCTCAACCCTAATCCCCAACCCAATCCCTACTCCCAGTCCAAGGCTGGGCGGTCGGCGGCGGCGCGCGCGGGTGGCCAGTGAGCAGCGGCAGGCGGTCGGCGGCGGTGTGAGCGGGCGGCAGCGGCAGCAGACGGCGACAGGGCAGGCGGCGGTGGCGGCAGGCGGCAGGTGCTGGTGTTTTTCCTTCTTATCGTTTATTCATGTTCTGGTGTCATTTGTCATCTGAGCTTTTAGGGATACTCTTTAAGGAGAAGCAACTTCTCCTGATGAAGATATTGGTGTTGATGAAGGCATTACTTATCCATATGTATGATCCAGTGCCGGCATATGCCTTCAATATTTCATTTATTTCATGAACGAGCGGTCTGAATCTTTTACTACTTATTCAGTTGGTGATGATGCAGCTTTTGTAATTCTTGGCATGGATGGTGGCAAGGTATTGTACTGTCTCATTGAGACAGTACAATACCGGGGGTCGGGGCCCTGGAGGGACTGGGGGCGGGGCCATATTTCGCCCCGCCGATGACATCGGGGCTAGGGCCGGGTGGAGAAATTGGGGGTCGGGGGCGTTCCTGTTCAACCCACCCCCGATCCGACCCGTTGCCACCCCTAAAACGAACAGCTAGCCAATTTTTATTAAATTTTTTTTGTATCGACCAATTCTTACTATTGTCAAAAGCAAATAGCAAAGGACTAGAAATGACAATAAACCAAATAAGCCCCTAATTCCAATTTCCAGCCGTCGCCGCACAACCACAAAATTGACCCACCCTACTCCCATCTAGAATTTAAGTGTTCTTTGTCCTTGTCATGACTCATGCCACACCCATCAAAAGTCCTCTTCTTCCTTGGAGAATTGCCGCCGCTGGATCTTGACAACACCACCCCCAACACTGGTGCTATGCTTCTGCTATGTTTGCGCCTCCCCCTGGTCGCATGCTATGCCGCCACCACCAGCCATCTCCCTCTATCCAAGCCCACCGGGAAACAGTGACACATACCCCATCATCACTAACAACTAAAAATCATCATCTGTATCAGGTGACCAAGCCATCAGAAACTTTTGGTCAATGATGAAGAGGCTTATCTGTAAAGGCTACTCAACCATTATAAATGTTAGCTATCTGTAACAGCTCAGGATTGCGAGCCGTTATAGATAAGACTTATCTATAACGGTTGGTAATTCCGAGCCATTACAGATGAGTATATATGTATAACGGCTCCTCTTGCTAGCCGTTACTGGTGAGAGGTGTCCTTGGGACCTCATTTGTAATGGCTAGCTATTCCCAGTTGTTAATGATGTCGAAAAAAATTATTTATGTTTTTTCTATTGAATGGCTAGCCTCAGGATTTGCTAGCCACTCCCTCTGAAAAAGGGTAAATCAGAATAAGCCAAGCATACATACCCACATGTCCATCCATTCATCCACTAATACACCTATGTATGCATTCAAATTCCATTTCATACACTTCACAAATATGTATCACATCCATTCCAGTACGTTCCATTCCTAGCCATTTAGCAATTATAATGCATTGCTAAGAATTACATGTATAGGCATTCCTAGCCATTTAGCAATTATAATGCATTGCTAAGAATTACATGTATAGGTATCAATAATTGACAAGTTTATTTAAATTCAAATATAAACCACAAATATGCTAGCAATTATAATGCATTCAAATATGCATTGCACATTCACACACATACCACTTTAACAATTATATAAATTCTTAATAAGGAACCACAAACAAAATATAGAACACAAATGGAGTATATAATCTCGGAACTTGAAAATTAAGAAAAACAAGTTTAGGTATCAGTAATTGGCAAGTTTAGGGATACAAAGTTTTTCAACATGAACTTAATATCCATTGGCATGGAAATTTCCTTTGTTACTGATAACGTTCAAGGATGTACTTAACCAACTTTCCTCTAGTGCGGGCGGGGTCGACGCTGTCAAATTTCCATGGAATTTTCTATAAATAAATGAAAAGGTTGAGTATTATTAGTATATGTTATTAATAGTGGTATTTTTAACGAGAGATTGTTTGGATGTTTATGTAAACAAACTTCAAGATCAGAATCTATCACCTGTTGATTTAACATATGCATGTGGTAGAATACATAAAAAACACAAGTATTCCCAGTAGGTGGCTGTTGGGGACACTTAAATTTTAGAATCATGCTGTGGTCGTACTTGCCCTGTTTGTACCTGCCTCCTTGAAGGAGGTAGCTACACCATGCCTTTTGCATTAAATTTGTTAGAGTACTCCAATCATGGTATATGGCATGGAGGGAGTCAAGCTATATAAGCTTGTTCCACTTTGATATCAAGACCCCAAGTATACAATGGTACCTATGAGTATTATTGTGGTTAAATCGATGGACCTATCAATTTAAAGCAAAGGGTTAGAGTTTCAATCTCAGCTTACTATTGGTGGTACGGGAACATGATATACTCCTTGTCTTGGTGACAGAGCAAGCATCGAACCATGTACTCCGCAATTTCACTGAACCTATTCTCAATCATATTCTTGGAAACTATTTCTGGGTCAAGGAAAACAACAGGCTCTTTTAACTTCTTTGTTTCTAAACATTTGTTCTTGAAAGCATGTCCAGCAAGCCGGCTATTAAGAGCACTCGTCAATTAAATAAATTGATATAAAATGAGGAAATGCTTACAATTCAAATACTTCAACTAGGGCGGTGTCAAGTGCAACGAGCCTGAACATATCGTACAAGTCACTGAATCCCACAATTAGAGGACGAAGATGTGATAGAAACGACTCTATCCTATGTTGACCGATGAACGATATTTGCCTATTGGTCCTTGAAGCATTGGAGGCCTCCATGTAATATGCATGCAGCCTCTGGCAGGCCTCGAGGTCAGTAACTAAAGGCATTCCAAACTCAAACCTTGATAGCTGTTGCCTCTTTGGTTCCAATAAGGTCGTGGCCTTACCTTTCGCCTTTTGATTTTTCCTTGGACCTTTTGGCAATGAGGCTGGTACAGCCTTGGTTTGCTTTGAAGAATGTTTTGGTATTGGAACTTATTCATCTAGGTTTTGGTCCAAATCCCCCCAGATGTCATCATATTCTTGAGGACAAGGCAGTAGAGCGGGTGCTTCATGTACTGGCTTAGATGGACGAGGCACCACTTTCATGATGATATTTTTCTTGGGCCATTGGATAAAGGAACCTCGTGCTTGCCCTAAAGTTGATAAAAATTCAGTTGGTGCCTCTAATGGATAGTTGGCCCACTGATCGTATACGCAATCCATCAACACCCTAGCAAGCCCATCACGTAGTTGTGCTCTGTGAACTACAGTGTAATGTGGTGGGCGGTTAGCTACACCCTTGGCGGCATCCACACAAAATGACAGCATCACCAGTACTTGTAGGATGCAGTTTGTTGGTTTCTTTGATCACGGGCTCCAATCCTGTGGATGCACAACTGCTTTTGCTTTGTGAGCTGGCCTATGCAGCTAACCGTGCAGGAGGTGTGCAAATTTGTCCTTGACTGAACTCTAACCACAAGCGTGACACCTCTTCCTGGAGTTTTTGGTCAAGCTCTGATTGCACTTCACCTATTATCTACTCTTTCACCTTCGCCTTGAGTTTTGCCTCCTGCTCCTCTTTGTTGAGCTTCCGCTTCCTGTACTGCAATGAACGTAGCCCAACTTTCCAAAGAATGGTACCCTTGTAACCCCTACTTTTGCCAGTGTGTTCTAGGTTTCCGAGAGCCCTTGTGAGCAAATCGTCGGTGGGTCTTGCCAGATCTCCTAGATATGGTTGCACATTTGACGTGAGCCTACGGGGCTGGTGATTTGCGTGAGGAAAAGGAGAAAGAGGGGAGAGGGACGACTGAGGAGGAAGCGAGCCGATTTTGCATGGAAGACATGCGAACGATCCGAAGATGGACGGATGAGGCGAGACATGGATGCTATGGCTCGGTTTTGTGAAATTATTGTCATGATTAATACTTCGTGATGAACAATTGGTTTTGCAAATGATTTATTTCATGAAAATTGGATTGAAATAACTATGAATGTTGGTGTGTGTGACTAATGTGAGTCAGGTTGCGAAATCTGTGCCCAGAACTTTGGTAAATGGTGAGGACCAGGACTACGCTCAGGGAGGAGCTGAGGTCTAGTATGGTTGAGATGCCATGTAACAAGGTTGGAGTGAAGTCGTGAAGCCTTGGGTCAATCGATCAATGGAAGTATTGGAACTAATTAAACTCAGGAAGGAGTTGAGATCCAAAACAGTTAAGGATGCCGGGTAACGGGATTAGACATAAAGTGCATATGATGGATGGACACCATGTTGGAGGTCTTCGCAATGGGCTTCATAAGTTGCATGTGCAAGCGCAAAAAAAATCACAAGAAAATTGTATGGAAATTAGAAGAGAAATTGGAGAGAGAGTGTGTGTGTGTCTTGAGATGCATGCATGTGGGACAGGCGGACAACAGTTTTGGAGCGACGACGTAGGTTGCTTGTGTTGGCTCCTGGTGAATTTTTTTATTTTTATATTTATTTAATAAAATATTTACAAAACTACATTTTCATTTCAAACATTTACAAAAATATACTCCCGCCGCTCTCTGGGAGGGCGATTTTTATAAATCGCCCTTCCAGAGGGCGATTTAATGACGTGGCTGACGGCCGTTGGCCGCTAGGCGGCCCCCGGGCCACCTAAAAACCGCCCTCTGAGAGGGCGGCAAAGGGGCCGCCTGCAAAAATCCGGCCGGGGGCCGGCCATTTTTACAGGCGGCCCCCTTGCGGCCCTCTCAGAGGGCGGTTTTTAGGTGGCCTGGGGGGCCGCCTGCAAATTGCCCGGCCCCGGCCGGATTTTTGTAGGCGGCCCCCTTGCCGCCCTCTCAGAGGGCGGTTTTTAGGTGGCCGTTTTTGGATGGCTAGGTATAAAACCCCCTCCCACTCTCAAAAAATATCATAAAATTCACTAAAATCATAGAAAAAAAGAAGAGAGAGCTAAGAGCGAGGGTGAACAAAAGCAACGAAGCTCTGTCAGTTTGCTGATTCATCTGCAGGTAAAACCTACAGATCTACGAGTAACAACTTATTTTCATCCAGTACTATACACATAACCAGTACAATACTATATCAATTCTTGCATATAAATAGAAATTACAAAGAAACAATAAATTTTACCTGCAGATGAATTAGCAAACTGACAGAGCTTCGCTGCTTTTGTTCAACCTCGCTCTCAGCTCTCTCTTTTTTTTCTGTGATTTTAGTGAATTTTATGACATTTTTTGAGAGTGGGAGGAGGTTTTATACCTGGCCATCCAAAAACCGCCCTCTGAGAGGGCGGCAAGGGGGCCACCTGCAAAAATCCGGCCAGGGCCGGGCAATTTGCAGGCGGCCCCCTGGGCCACCTAAAAACCGTCCTCTGAGAGGGCCGCAAGGGGGCCGCTTGCAAAAATCCGGCCGGAGGCCGGGCAGCCAACGGCCGTCAGCCACGTCATTAAATCGCCCTTTAGAAGGGCGATTTATAAAAATCGCCCTCGCAAAGGGCGGCGGGAGTATATTTTTGTAAATGTTTGAAATGAAAATGTAGTTTTGTAAATATTTTATTAAATAAATATAAAAATAAAAAAAATTCGCTCCTGGTGGCTTCGAGGTCAGCCCAAGGAGGTGGCAACAGCAGTTGGCGGCCCAGGACGCCCAGGCGACAGCAGCTTGACGGCCTAGGAGGCAGCGAGGCTCGCGGACTCCATACGGAGTGGCGATCTGTCGATGCCGGGTTTGTGTTCGGAAAGAAAGATGTGAGATAACAACAATTGAAATGGAGTAGGAGCTGGAGGAAATTTTTTTTATAATAGTAGAAATAGTAGAGATATATATTAGCAATATATCCATATATTTATAACGAGGTATCTAAATTATATAAGTATTATTCTTATCTAATGTGAATTTTCTTTTTTCTGTTGTGTACGGCGGTGAAAGCAGCAGATAAAGAACATGGGTTTGGGGCTGGTTTTTCGTGGACATAGGGTATAGGTGGGAGTCAAGACAAAGACATGGGTCACTCGTACGGATGGCAATGAAGGCCCAATAAGCTATACTTGACGATGAAGTCATCTATTGAATTTTTTTGATTTTTAGATTTATTTATTAAAAGATTTGCAAAAATAGATTTTTGTTTTAAAAAATTGCAAAAATAGACTCCCGCCGCCCTCTGGGAGGGCGATTTTTAAAAATCGCCCTCCCAGAGGGCGATTTTATGACGTGGCTGACGGCCGTTGGCCCCCCCGCCGACGGCCGTCAGCCATTTTGCAGGCGGCCCCCCGGCCTCCCAAAAACCGCCCTCTCAGAGGGCGGCATGGGGGCCGCCTGCAAAATGTGCCCAAAAACCGCCCTCTCAGAGGGTGGCAAGGGGGCCGCCTGCAAAATGTGCCCAAAAACCGCCCTCTGAAAGGGTGGTTTTTGGCTCCCGGGGGGCCGCCTGCAAAGTCGCCTATTTGCAGGGTACCGCCCTCTCAGAGGGCGGCATGGGGGCCGCCTGCAAAATGTGCCCAAAAACCGCCCTCTCAGAGGGCGGCAAGGGGGCCGCCTGCAAAATGTGCCCAAAAACCGCCCTCTGAAAGGGCGGTTTTTGGCTCCCGGGGGGCCGCCTGCAAAGTCGCCCATTTGCAGGGTGGTTTTTTGCAGGCGGCCCCCTTGCCGCCCTATGGGAGGGCGGTTTTTAGCCCCCGGGTATAAAACCCCCCTCCCAGACTCAAAAAAGTCATAAAATTCACTCAAATTAGAAAAAAAACAGGAGAGAGCTGAGAGGGCGAAAGCAGCGAAGCTCTGCCCGTTTGCTGATTTGCCTGCAGGTAAAATCCATTGTTCCTTTGCAATTTCTATTTGTATGTAAGAATTGATGTAGTAATGTACTAGTTACGTGTATAGTACTATATAGATCTGTAGTTTTTAGTTAATCTGTTAGATGACTTATTTTTTGTACAGATGGTACTTGTAAAATCTGGAATACACGGTTTTAGATGTTAGGAGGATGTTGGTACCTAGTTTAACTGTATTTTTCATCAACAGATATGTCAAATAAGGTGATATTTCAGTTATTTCACGGGCAAGGGAATGTGAGATATGGTCCAGACGGTGTAGATCTGTCGGAGTTTAGTTCAACGGCTAAGGGTATTGATAGGCCAGCTGAGAGAAGTTTTGGATCAGTATACAACTGGCTGATGCGAGGGTTTCGACTGGACCCTCAGCTCAGCGGAATAACCTTGTATGTAGTAGTCAGTCGTGTAGTTGAAGGTTTTTTTTGGGAACTGATGCCAGTGGATTGCACTGCCACTTGGAGATGGTATGTGGAGAATGCATTTCAACGTGGTTGGCCACTGGGCATACTTGTGTCCATATATGAGAAAGATAACAACGCTGGTGCAATGCCCGTACAAGATGATGAGGGTCCAAGTACGGCGGGAGGTGATAGTGAAACAATAGAAGAAAATGAAGGAGGGAATGAAGGGGGGAATGAAGAAGATAGACAGGCAACAGGTGTGGCAGATGAGGGAGAACATATCGACACGATCGTCCAAGAAATGGCTAGAGAAGATTCTGAAAATGAGCATGCAGAGTATGATGACTCGTCTGATGAGGACAACGTGATGCCTGCAGAATGGAGCAACGAGGACTTCTCTGTGCTTACTATCTCCGAGCGGCATCATGTGCCGTGGGAGTACAAGCAGAATGAGGTCATTCAGGGGGCTAAGTACGCATATGTAGAAGATTTAAAGGAGGCAGTCAAACAATGGGCGGTGTCACTTCAGAGGGAGTTCTCGGTCGTGAAGTCAAACAAATCAGTGTATGAAGTGAAGTGCATGAAGGATGGGTGTCTATGGCGGATACACGCATTCAAGGGTATATGGAAAGATTATTGGCAAGTTTCAATCGTGACGGAGCATTCATGTTTGGTGTACATTGTTCCACTCTACAGCGCCATCGATGTTTGCTGGCGCTGGCTCCTCCACGCAGGGCGCACGCGGCAGCGGTTGGGCACCGAGTCCTTTCGAGGGGGACGATTTAGAGGACGAGGACGAGGGCGAGGACGAGGGCGAGGAGATCCATGAGATACTAGCTGCCTTGCAGCTCGAAGGAGCTCCGCCACCACAGACACAGGACCCACCAGTTGCCACACCCGTGCAGACGACCCGCGCTGGCCGTGCTGTACCACCAGACCGGTTGACGTACTCCCAGGGACAGGTGCGAGCGCAGGGTAGGAAGTCGAAGAGGCCTAGAGGTTACGGTCCGGGCCCGTAGTACTTTGTGTCTGTAATAGTTTGTCTGTTGTATATAATGTTTTATTAATTCTACGTTTCCTGATGAAACCACTTTACTTCGTTTACGCTCATCGATCAAACGACGTATTCCTCACGATCTACGTTTCTGACGAATCTGATCAAAAATATGAATTTTCGAGTGTCAACTTCACGACGAAAGTACATTCCGAGCGGTGACAACTAAACACACATTAACTATCATACAAACCTATTGATATCCAACTAGTGATGCAACTACTGTGTGAGGATGGCACGGCCAGGGAGCGGCGACAGTATGCGCCTAGGAGATAGTGACGGCAGCCGGTAGTCACATAAAAATTGATTTCGAAAATTAATTTTTTTAAATCAATTTTTTCTTTTTTTTTTTCGGAATATTGGTCCGGACTGTCCGGATAAGGTCCGGACGGTCCGGACTATATTAACGCTAAATACCGCCCTCTAGTTGGGCGGCAAGCCAAAAACCGCCCTCCCAGAGGGCGGCAAGGGGGCCGCCTGTAAAATGGCCGGCCCCCGGGCGCATTTTGCAGGCGTCCCCCTTGCCGCCCTCTGAGAGGGCGATTTTTGGGAGGCCGGGGGCCGCCTGCAAAATGGCTGACGGCCGTCGGCGGGGGGGCCAACGGCCGTCAGCCACGTCAGAAAATCGCCCTCTGGGGGGGCGATTTTTAAAAATCGCCCTCCCAGAGGGCGGCGGGAGTCTATTTTTGCAATTTTTTGAAACAAAAATCTATTTTTGCAAATCTTTTAATAAATAAATCTAAAAATCAAAAAAATTCGTCATCTATTAGGGAGTGGGTTTGACAATTTTCATTCGGGACACTTCTTGGACCAAAATCATTCCATTGGGTTTGGCAGGCCGGGGCAAGTAGAATCACATCTTATCCCCGTTTGCCGAGAAAAAGCCTGATCTATCAGCTGGGCTAGAAAATACATGCATATATTACATGCATATATAAGCCTTCCAAAACCCAAAATGTTTTTATTTTTATATTTTTTAATAAAATATTTACAGAACTATATTTTGGTTTCAAAAATTTACAAAAATATACTCCTAACGCCCTCCCGGAGGGCGTTTTTATGACGTGGCAGACGGCCGTTGGGCGGGTGGCTGACGGCCGTTTGCAATTTTACAGGCGGCCCCCTGACCAGGAAAAAATCACCCTCTAGGAGGGCGGCAAGGGGGCCGCTTACAAAATACCCCAAAAGCCACCCTCTGGGAGGGCGGCAAGGAAGCCGCCTGCAAAATGGCCGGACACGCTGCTGGACAATTTTGCAGGCGGCCCTTTTGCCGCCCTCCTAGAGGGTGGCTTTTGGCCGGCAGGGGCCGCCTGCATAAATGGCCAGTCAAGGGGGCGGCCAATTTTGCAGGCGGCCCCCTTGCCGCCCTTCTAGAGAGCGTTTTTTAGCCGGTCAGACAGCCCCGCCCTTAAACCGCCCTTTAGAAGGGCGATTTTTTTGCTGGCACCCTATAAAACCCCCTCCTAGCCTCCGAAATGTTCATAAAATTCACAAAAACAACAAAAATAAGAAGGGAGAACTGATAGCGAAGGCAATCGAGAGCGGCGAAGACCTTCTAGTTTGCGGATTCGTCTGTAGGTAATATGTTATGTCTCTTTGCAATTTCCATTTATATTCATCAAGTGATGTAGTATATGTAGTATTGTATTAATTATTTCAGAGTTAAGGAATTGTTATGTATGGTCAAAAGGCTGTAGATCTATTGTAGTTGGGCATAACGGCTAAGGGCATTGATAGACCGAAAGAGAGGAGTTAGGTTTTTTTACTAGATGAGTAACCCTAGTTCGAGAAATGCTAAGGAGATAGAAATGAGGACACTGAAATTTTATTTTTTGTAGTCATGTGTAGTATAGGGTATTTTTGGCCTAGCGAATTATAAGTTGCATTTATTTGGCTGTAATGTAGGTTGCTATGGATGCGTCCGGTATATTCAGTTGTCAACGACCTCTGATTGGCGTGCCTCCACCGATGTGTTGGTACGGGGATGAGTGCAAAGTTGCAATAAGTCAGCAGGATCACACGTACCGGCAAAGGTATTAGATGTGTGCTAATTATGCGTACTCCCCGGAGAAGCCGAAGCCGCAAGGGAAGAAAGGGAAATCGAAGAAGCCAGTGGAGGTAATACGAATTATCTTGTAGTACGAAATATTTGAACCTTTGAGCTAACAAATTTACATATGTGAAGGCACCAAAGCCTCCTCCGCCTCTGTGCTACTTTGTGCAGTGGATAGATACGGAGATCCTTCCAAAGGACGCAGAGTATCTTCGCATGACATGTGAATGGCACAGAGACCACCTCGAACGTCTCTGGGCGGCGTAGGAAGAGTGGGAGGCTGAGCAGAAGACGAAGGAGGAGAAAGAGCGGCAGGAGAAGGAAGCCCGTGAGGCAGACAGTGAGAGAAAGCGGGAGAGGGCAGCAACCGAAGTCGACGGCGGCAAACTCCCCCCCGGAGATACAATCGCATTCAGAAGCCTTGACTTCGTCGCCGACCAGATCGGCAATCTCACCCCGGCCGACACGGACCCGATCCAACCGGCCGAGGAACCAGCTGACTCCACGCCAGTCGGCCCACACGACGCTGCGGCAATCTTCGACGACATGCTGCGGCGATCTCCAATACGCCCGAGTCTAGGGACAACTCTTCCTTCCAGTGTTCAACTCGGACTCGGTTCTGAGCCGGCCGAGATCGGGCCGAGAAGGGAAGAGATCGTCAACTTCCCGTTCGGACTCGGTGACGCCGCGGATATCTACAATCTACATCCGACGCGGCAAACCCGATCCCCTGGAGTTCGACTCGGATACGGCTCCGAGCCGCTCGAGATCGGATCTAGGGAGGTCGGAGTTACACTCATCCCCATCAACCATCCCGACTTCGACTCGAAGTCGGACTCCGACTTCCAGTCGGACTACGACTCTAAGTCGGACAGCAGCTCGGCAAGCTTCTCCCCGCCACGAGAAATCTTCATGGCATCCAAAGGCTCTACTCCTATTCAGGAATCATGCCAACGACACGAGCCACAAGAGGAGGAGGCCTGCCGACTGCAAGAACAACAGGAGGAAGAAGCAAGACGCCTGCACGCCCGCAACGACGATCTACGCAAGGCTGAGAAAACCGCCCAGCAGCAAATCCTCCAAACCCGAGTCGGCGACCACGATGTCTTCGTTACTCCCCAACAGAACATCGTGGCCGCTGCAACCCTACTGGACACAGTCCAGCTTGGGCCTGATCATCAGGCCACCCCGACGATCGCAAGGATAAAAGCCATGCTTACCGCTGCTGCATGTCAGCAGCACCAACAGTCGGGAGATACCCTCATACCGACCAACCGGTCGGCATCCCCAATGGTAGTCTCGTCTACCTCAAAGCGACGCCGAGTGGCCGGCTCTAGTCAGCTGCACACGGAGTCACGCCAAACGTCATTCGGCAACCCAAACAACAACCGGCAACGTCGAAGTGACCGTCGGGACAACCGGGATCTCCGAGGCCAACTATGGCGTGATCTTCGGCAAGACACCAATGCTCGGCGCCGCGAACGAGAAGAAGACGAGCAACGCCAACTGGAAGACGAGAACGAGCATTTCGGCCTCCACCACGAGCGGTTTCGCCGCCGTAGTCGGGGTCGGAGTCCTCATGAGGACGAAGGCATACCGGCCTTCACCCAGGAGCTACAACAGGTCGACTGGCCGTCGAGTTTCAAGCCTACAGGCATCGACAAATACGATGGCAAGACCAATCCCGAGTCCTGGCTCACGGTCTACACTCTGGCGATCCGAGCAGCTGGGGGAAGTCACAAAGTCATGGCTAACTACCTCCCAGTCGCTCTAGCCGACTCAGCGAGGACATGGCTAACAGGACTTCCCAAGCAATCAATCGGCTCCTGGGGAGAACTCCGGGGACGCTTCATCGCCAACTTCCAGGGAACATACGAGAGGCCATCTTCCGAGCACGACTTATATCAGTTGCATCAAAGGAAGAACGAGTCTCTTCGTGACTTCATTAAGAGGTTCTCTGAGAAGAAAAATTCGATCCCAAACATAAAGGATGAGGTCGTCATCGCCGCCTTTCGAAAAGGAGTCAAAGACACCTCGTTCATCGGCAAATTCACGCGGAAGCCTCCCAACTCTGTTAAGGCCCTATTCGACATGGCAAACAAGTACGCCGACTCGGCCCACGCTGTTGCCGAGGCCCTCGACGACAACAAGTCACCCTGACAGAAGAAGTGGGACGACACCGACGACGCGGTCCCGACTAAAGCTGGGAATCGCAAACGCAAGTCAGACGGCTCCATTGTGGCAGTCGGTCACAACCGCCTTTGACCTTCAACAACTGAGGATTATCAGAACAACAAGTGACATGCTCGGGGGCTCACAAGCTCAAACACGAGGATGGCGTCCCCACTCCCAAATACCGAACAGCTAAGTCGCTTTCTGATAAACATCTCCTTACTCGGCCTTGCTAGTGCCACAGCCGCTTACACCTAATAGGTGTACAAGCTGCGCATTTACTTTTTTCCGTTTTTGCTCTTAAATGATTATAAAAGTACTCGAGTAGCATAAATCTCGATCCGTGAAACTCTGCTCCATGTAAGACGAACTCAAGTCACCCAAAACGCGTGCCTGGGAAAGAGCCATGAGCCAACTCCCGACGCTAGGGGGCTATGACTAGTCGGGCAGAGTGCTTAAACGTAAGGGGTCAACTACTCGAGGAAATTAATATCAAAAAGAGGGAGAACACGTATTTACATATATTGTAAAATACATTTAATTCGGATGATTGTTTTCATCATCAGATGCTACTCATCCAATATCTTTATATTGCAGGCCCAGCTCCGGATACGCGTGATAGGAACTCAGGGCTGCGAGCCCATCTCCTACGCTCGGGGGCTGGACAAGTCTGCCAAAATACACTCGGGATGCTCCATGAGGGCTACTCACCGAGTACTTGCGCCAGTCGGGACGTCATCTTCCCCGACTACGCTCCATGCGAACCAACAATCGGCCCCCGGCGCCAGTCGGGGCTGTATACCACTCGGCTAAGTAGGGTACGCCCCATGAGGGTCGCCAGCCGAATCCTACGCTAATGCTAGGTTCGGGTACCTTATTTGGTCACGGTTCTGTCAGGTTGGGTACGCCCCATGAGGGTCGCCAGCCGAATCCTATGCTAATGCAAGGTTCGGGTGCCTAGCTTGGCTATAACTCTGTTGGATAGGGTACGCCCCATGAGGGTCGCCAGCCGAACCCTCTGCTAATGCAAGGTTCGGGTACCTTGTTTGGCTTTACCCAAGTCAGAGAAGACTTACATCGTCAAAGTGCATCCGGAGTTCTCATGCACTGCGTCACACCTGAGGAGGGCGAGCAGATCCTGCGTTATACCCACTCAGGCTTATGTGGCAACCAGTTTGCATCCAGAACGTAAGTCGGAAAGGCTTGCGAATAAGGATTTCTCTGGCTGATTACGGTTACCAACACCAAAAAACTCATCCTGACATGCGATGGATGATACTTCTCTAGAGCTATGCTGGATAGGTCGGCCCAGGCCGGCTTATTTGGTAGCAGCCACCAAGATATGAGTTCCTACAGTAGCATGCTCCATGTGGGCCGCCCGCAGGCTGAGTTGAAATTATAGCGCTGGTGCTACCCACAGGAACCGATGAGGTAAACAGATATGCTTCATGAAAGCCTTATTGCTAAACATATACGTTTGGGTATCTGTTTTATCCACCAGGTCTCGAGGATATATCCTTACAAGGATCACAAGCTGGTCTTCATTAAAATTGGGGATGCAGGTATCTTTCTCGGGTACACCTGACCACGCCATGGATTTATTTTCATAAAGTGGTACTCGGCCTACATGCGTGGCCACCAGTTGCCATGAGTAACATTACTCCAGCCGACATGACGCTGAAGAGTCTAACTTTCGAGTAGTGCACTACTCGGGAGAGACTATAAAATTCTCATTCCCGCTGACATGATGCGGAAGAGTCTAACTTCCGAATGGGACGCCACTCGGGAAAGACTATAAACACCTTTTCCGGCTGACATGATGCCGACGAGTCTAATTTTCGAGTAGTATACTACTCGGGAAAGACTATAAACACCCCCTTTCCAGCTGACATGACGCTGAAGAGTCCCATATACGAGTAGCATCCTACTCGGCAAGACTATAAATCATATTCCGGTTGACATGATACCGAAGAGTCTCATGTACCAGTAGTAATCTACTCGGGAAAGACTACAAGGTTAAAGATCTTTGACTTCATGTTTAATTGTTTTCACAATTAAGCACAAAGTCGGGGGCTACACCTAATAGGTGCGCCTATTCGGCGCACACTATTCCAACATCTACATCGAGACCTTCATAGCCTCGCTGCCAGCTGACATGAAGCAGGACTCGGGAGAAGCAGCACTCAGACAAAGAGTACTCGGGAGCAATGCACTCGGGAAGACTTCACCGTGGAGGATGAGCACTCGGCATCAGCTGTGACTCAACTATGAAGGTCTCGGGGGCTACTGTGGGTGCCATGGGCCCCGGGTACCTCATGACAAGCATATGGGCCACTCGGATAGAGGATGGGCCTAGCCTTGTAATTAGAGATATAGCTAGATTCGGCAGACTTCGCCTTGTATAGAAAGGAATATACAGTCCTAGTCGGGTGCGTTATATCTCTAAGGGGAGATCTCCTAGTTGTAATCCGACGGGGACTCCTACCTTGTAACCCTGTCCCCCAGTATATAAGGGGAGGCAGGGCGCCCCATGAGGGCAGAAGAGCTCATAGAAGCACAAGGTGCACACAAGTTCATCAGAACTACCACCGTATATCCTCAAAGGAATACATACAAACTGGACGTAGGGTATTACCTCACATCGAGGGCCTGAACCAGTATAAAATCCCTCTGTGTTCCTTTGCAATCCACCGAGTTTACATCCGCCGACTAGCCCCATATATTTATTGCCGGTGTAAAACATCGACAACGTGCGAAGCAAGCTGGACCGGAGGTGGCGAGGAAGGGGAAGTACCCACACTACACGTAGTAGTTGCATATCTAGTCAGATGCCCATTTTTAATACCGTCAGGCATGTAATAACGATAACTAGAAACGTTTCATGTGCCATTTGTACTCGTTTGTTGGATAATTTCATTAGATTTGTAAGCAATTAACGTGTGTTTGGTTGTCATCGCTCGAAATCTACTTTGGCCGTTGAAGCATATGCATAAGGCAGTGGCAGTCAGGGTTTCCCATATCGCCGGTAACCGTGCGGTTATCGCGGTAACCGCCAGAACCGCCGGGGTACGGTAAGGGTTACCGGCAATATGGTTTGGTAGTACTCGAATTGTACATCGTAATGATGAAGAAATCTTGTAAAAATATCGATTTTAACACTTTTTTGGAGCAAATTAGTAGTCCGGACCGTCCTCACACTATTCGGACGGTCCGGACTTTATACAGTCCGGACTTTATACAGTCCGGACCGTCCTAATAAGGTGAGGACGGTCCGGAGTGTGTACAATCTGGACCATCCAGACAGGGTGAGGATGGTCCAGACTATATAATGTGAAGCGGCAATTTGTAGAGTTCGGACAGGGTGAGGATGGTCCGGACTATATAATCCGAAACGGCAATTTTTCGATAAATTTTTCCTCCCTTTTTTCCCTGCCCAACAGGCCACGGAACCATGCGGTAACCGCGCCAAACCACGTGGTAACCTCCGGACAAACTGTGATTTTCTTCCCGGCCCAAACTGCGCGGTAACCGTGTTACCGCCGCCCCACGAGATCCGTAGGGGAAACGGTAAGTGAAACCCTGGTGGCAGTCGGTCGGACCGCCCCCTAGGGCTGGTCGGACCGGGAGTTTCCAGAGAGGTTTTTGGTGCTCGGCGGACAGTCCGATTTCAGGTTAGTCGGTCCGGGGACCGCCGTGTTTCCTATGGTCGGACCGGTAGGGGTGTAACATCCCTAACTGTTAATAAGTAATTTATGTTGTCTTCTAGTGTGTCCAAAGTGAAAATACAGAACTTGTTATCTTGTGTGCATCATTTTAACTTTGGATTATTTTTGGATCTAAAAAGTGCATTTCCATAATAGAATACATAAACACTTCATAGCTTAAATAATTTTCAAGGATAATAGGTTTAACCTAAAATTATGGAAAAATTCCTGCAAACACTGCACAACATAATGTGACCCCTGTAAATTTTGCATGATTTTATCACTTCAATACGTGCTTCAATAAAATCCCTCATATCAGCTAGACTAGGAGGGCTAGCTAAAATAACTTAGGTTGCAAATAAATTCACCAAATAAGAATGAAGGTTAATTAGGCAGTGCCATTCTACCAACATGTGTGTCAACATGAATCCTACAACCAGGAATTTTGGTTTAATTTAATTCTCATAGAAACCACATGAAATACTAAGAGTAAAGCCCTAGGGACATAAACTACACTGCTGAAAAACTGGATCAATACCCCTACTTCGCAATTTCACCAAAGATAAACCAGGACACTTCTAACTACGAAATTTGGCCAACAGGTTAAACACATTCTTCTCTACTTCCAGTAAATTTTCCATAATTTATACCCCTTAGCAACCTTGTGAAATAATAATACAAAGACTGCATGTTGGACAGCTCATAAGACTTAGTCTCTAGAGGTTTCTTCTCTCCTTTGCCACTGCCAAATGGGACCCACAAGACCCCTTGCCCACCTGTAAGCCTCAACCTTTCTTGAGACAGTGTGTTTCACTCAAAAATCTACCCACATTCTCTCTTTTCCCTAGAAATTAACTACAAGAGCCCACTAGTCATTGACAAAACCTAGCTATATGTGTGTGAAATCTTGTTGTCTTACATGTGGGACCCACCTTGACCACTGTGAAGTTGGAGCAACTCAGCATTTGCATGCAGACGTGTCAGCACCTCCTCCTCCCTCTCTCACGGCACACAGGAGCACCTAGATGAGCCCAGTTCTTAGAGATCTCGACTATTTCACTCCAAACTTCACAGAAACATATATGGGAAATAATTTATTCAAATAGTAGATTATTTATCATGAATTAATATAAATTTTTCAGAATTTTAACAGTCCTTTTTGACCCCTTAAAAATTCATCCAAATCTCAGCCAGAGCCATTTTCATCTTTTTGCTGTGACCAAAATACTTGGAATGTTTGATTGCAACTTTGAAAAATGAAAACTAGGTACTTAACCCTACATCTGTGCAAATTGGCATAATTTTATCACCACCCTAACATCACTGTTCACTCATTCAAAAAGGTGGGTGAGAAAATAGCAGAATTTCACTAGAAAAACATGTTTTACTCACTTTCCTACTGTACCACTCACCCCACATAGCCCTCTTCGCTCTAGGGCCCACCTGTCAGCCCCTGTGGCTTGACCCAACCCTGGTTCCTCTTGTGCGCACGAGGGGGAGCAAGCAGCCAGCCGACACGTATTCGATACGTGTCGTCGTCGACCGCTCCTCCTCTCACCTCCAAACTCCCCAGCCAGCATCGCCCTACTCCACAGATCACCCCATAGTCAAGAAAACGAGAAAGGAGAGTTCCTGTAGTCCTTCCTCGCCTCTGTGTCGCCGCTGGCCCGGGAGAAGGAAAGGAAGCCACCGCTCGTCGGACCGCCGTCGTCGCCTCTTCTTTCTCATTTCTAGCTCTCCTCTGGATGCCCTAACTCCCTGCCTAACCCTGCCTCCTCTCTCGCAGCCAGCCGCCGGGACTCCGGAACGCGCACCCGAGGACAGCCGCCGCTCACGCTCGTCGCCGGCGAGCCTCAGGCCATCTCCGACCACCGCGCCGCCGGGAATAGGTTCGCCTTTCTGTCCTCTTCCTTTTATCTTTAGGCCCCGACGGCAGCCGAGCCTCCGTTCGCCGCCGCCGCCGCGAAGAAGCTCGCCGGCCGCGCCGGCTCTGTTTTTAGCATCACCGGACCGTCCTCTCCCGGACCGGACGGTCCGGTTGATTGCTGCGCCGCCCCTGTTTTCGCCTCGCCGGACCGTCCTCTCCCGCGACGGACGGTCCGTTCCATTGTCTCGTTCACACTGCTCTGCTCTGTCGCTATGACAAGCGGGCCCCACCTATAAGAGAAAGAGAGAAAACAAGAAAATCCAGAAAAAGCAAATATTTGATTTATTTTGTAACTAAAAAATGAGTAAACTTCAAAAATACATAAGAAATTCATTTTAACTCTTTTTTGAGTGAAACAAATTTTGTTAGTTATGTAAATTTGTGAACTTTAATAGTGTGAAAGAAAATATGACCACTTCTGTACAGAAAATGTCTATAAAATAATATGCTCTTTAATGTTGTAAAATAAAAAGTGAGAACTTCTGTGTAGCATTTTTCTCTAAAAATGGAAATAGACTTTATATACCTCTTTATAACCTAGAAGTTTATAAATTCCTAATAAATTCATAAAAATTGCTAAAAATGTGAAACCAATTTTGTTGAACTTGTAAATCAGCATTCTTCATTCTTGTAAAAAGGGTTTTTGTCAAAACTAGCTCCCAATGTATACTTCTATATATGTTCACCTCTCTTTTAGTTAAACTTGCAAAAATCATAATTAAATTATCCGAACACTTCTTTTTGTGAAATAATTTTTCTTGGGACCAGTAGGTTATACACTTTCATCTAAAAATGATCACACAAATAAAACCTTAATGGAAAAATGCAAGTTACCCCTAATACACTAGGGTGATAAAAAATAATTCCAAATCTGCCATTTTCAGCGTATATGGCTTATTATTTTTGTATCTCCTAAACCGTAAAAGATTTTGGAATGATTCTTTCACTAAAATTCATGTTAAAATATGGCCTACCTACTGTATTTATCTCATAATTTCTAGAGCACGTTGCATATGCATGTTTATTTCGATCTCTTATTTGCATATTGCTTCTTATTGATAGAATCCGAGGATATGGAGTACGTGAAGGTTAACCCAGAGCTTGAGTGTGATCCTTTGCAGTAGCAAGGCAAGCATCTAAGCATATTGAACCTATATTTTCAATAAATTGATTTGTTTGCGAAAGCAATACCTATATGTATGTGTTGGTCTATTTAAAATGGGAAAAACGGGTAGAGTCAATATTACCCAATTGTATGCATTTCCATTCCTTGGTTGTTGATGCCATGTTTATACCTTGTCACCCCTGGTTAAGAACTTTGGGATGCTTTTATTTTATCGAATGCTTAGCCATGCTTAGTTCTAGACTTAGAAAAATCCGATAGATGGAGCTATCGGTTCAAAACTAGTTTAATACGAATGGATGGGTTAAAATCTGAAAAGAATAACTTATGATTAATAATTGATAATATGATTTACTTGGATGGATGATAGGGCGATGACGGGATGGTGTTTCCTCGATGCACGTAGCTCCGTCTGGGTTGCCAAGGACCGAACATGTTAGACATCTATTCAAGCACCCTACGTACTTACCACACACCGGGAATGGAACGACTTGACTTAGTACTACGTCGCACTGTAATCATCTACGCCCATCGGAAAGGCGTGAGGGTGGTTTTCCCTTTGGAGTACCCCGGGTGTGCCTGGTTTTGGCAGGGGTTTCTCCCACATGGTTAGCCCGCCTTAGTCACACACGCACGTGGCTAAGTCATCGGGGACCTGATGCGGTTTAGGTGGTTGGGGTGTGGCTAGGAAAGGACTTGTGATGAGCTTGGATCACTTGTAGGTCACACTTGTGTGCGTGTGAAGCATTTGATTCTTGTTCATCTCGTGTGGGTACAGTTGTACACCTCTAATCAGAGTAAAACTATTCAAATAGCCGTGTCCACAGTTACGGACGACACTTGATGTGTATCTCAGTCATGTTAGTATCAAACTTGTGTTATATAGCTGGGTTTAGTCATGCTGACTTTGTTGGCTATGTGTAGTCTATATGATTGTGACTAGTCATGGATGTCGGGATAGACTTTGACTAGTGATTATTTTAGGCAATGGTGGCCCATGGATGATGATTAGAGCATGGGTTGTGCTTATTTATATTTCTTTTTCAGAACTATATGCTTGCTGTCTTGGAATTTCAGATCGTGTTATTTCTCAAATACTTATAGTTTAAACACATTACTTGCTTAATAAAATTAGCTTTATGCAAAATATAAACCCATATGCTACTCTCTAAGGTAAACTTGCATATCCTTTGATATATTATATGAATGTGTAAGACTTGCGAGTATATTGTTGTACTCAACCCGATGCCTGCATTTTTAGGTGAGGACACCGACAACGATTTGTGTACTTACTATCCCACCGAGGACGGTGAGGATGGTGAGTAGTGTTTTGGCTTCGCTCTTGCCCCAGTCGGTTGCCTTGTGGAATTGGGATGGCACCACTGGTTTATTCTTTATGTTTTAAATTTTCGCTACTATCTTTTGTGCCACTATTAAAATAGGGTGTGTGAGCCCTCTATGTAATATAAAATCCTGATGCACTTTTATCCATGTTTAGAGTACTTGTGATGTTTATCAATTGCTTGTGATGAAAGTGTGAGGCTAGTCGCTTTCCTGGGGACTAGCTGAACATGAGTATGAGTTGTGTATAATTGAGATGGTTGGGGGATAGCTATTGTGGTTCGAGTCCTCTGGGGTACGTATCGTGTTTGGTCGCCACCATCAAGTGGTTTGACGGGCGTATGACGGCGAGGACTGGTAAGCTTTTCTTACAATTATCTCTTTTATACACTTCTCGGCATTTCGGATTTATATTGTACCTATTGTTAGCGGTGTTAAGTTTGTGATGAGGTTAAGTGGTTATTTTGATTATATAGGCCTCACCTAACTAGATAGTTCACGTTGACATGAGCTAACTATAACGTACGGTATAAGTCTTGGGGTGCCCATAGCGGTTGGTATTAGAGCAGTACTGACTATAGGCTAGAGCTTAGCTTGGTGATTGTAAAAATCCTTGCGAAATGTTCAAATTGAACTATTTGTGAAAACCCTTAGGATGTGTGATCCTTTTTGCTTCTCATCCTTTTCTAGTATTTATTCTCATCTTTGTCTCATTTTATCTCCTCACCTTGCTGTGATTTTATTTGTAAAATCAAGACTACTTATCTCCTTCAATTGATAGTTAGAAATGAAAGCTGGTATGTCGAGTGTAATGGAATTACTCTCACTTTATTAAAAACAAAGTAAAATTTTGTAAACTAGTGAACTAAATGGTGTTTTACTGTCCCCTAAATCTATCATAGAGGCGATGTGTGGTTGTGTATCATCTGGGGTGAACGTTACGCGTGTGCGGGTACGGGGCTGGTACCACCTGAGGTATGCTAGGTACCCGTCCTCACTGTGTGGACGGATCTTGTCGATGACCTCCTCCATCGCCAACAGTCAGTTGTCCACATACCTCTGCAGTCGGGGAACCCACAGTGTGCCAGCTGACTGTCCCCTACGAGTATACCTAGTTACAGAGTGTATTAAACTTCATAAAAGAGTTTTAGTACTCAACGAAGATCGCAGCTGTACTAACCGGTGCACGTTGCGGGGGACAGCAAACTGCATGGGCACTGGGAAGATCTAAATTAGGCTGAACTGTTGCATCACGCGCTGCGGACAGTGGGGCTCGACGAAGATGTCGAATACCATCGGTAGTGTCGTCATCTAGTATGCCTGGTCGCGCGTGCAAAGAGCCAAGAGTCCGAGCGGTGCATGGGCCACTATGGCTTGTGGACTATACGGCTCCTAGACGATGTCGATATCGCTGGGCTGCAGGTGGTCCAACTCCTTCACGAAGTCAGGGTAGGCCCTCCTAACCTGCGCGTGGGCATAACGACGCTGCAAAATAGGATCGGGAGAACATGTAAGTGTGTGCGCAGCCTAGAATTGCATGCTACGTACCCCACGGTGACACCATATTGTCCCTATAGTCGGCCGACTGCCCGTACAAGCCTCCTTGGCCGCCCTTATAGGGAGTGTGGTGAATCACAGGGCGGCCTATCGCAAGCCGCTCTGTTGCCCAAAGCTGTAGAAGGAGAGGGCAACCGGCGAGAATGGCTCCTGCATCGGTCTTTGTGCACACATCACAAAGAGTACGATACGTCGCCGTAAGCACAACAGATCCCTAGCTCCATTGCGGTACGCAGCCGTCCTCGCTGTCAGCGATCGCACGAGTATAGTAGATCAGTCCCTTGTCGACCGCGTGCCCCGTCGTGCTGGTGAATGCCACCCACCCAAATAGCCACAGTAGGTATGCCTTCAAGCTCCACCGAGTACTCGTCACAGTCTGGGTCTAGCTGATCAGGCTGCAAAGGAAGATTATTGTCAGCTCCACTGTTGCTTTATAGATCGGTCGATTGTGAACGAAAGGAATACAAGACTTACGGTGAACTGTAGCAGCCACGCCTGCGAGGAGCCACACGTGGTGTAGGCCGGTAGTGAACCTAGCCTCCTAAGTCCAGGCCTACGCTGCACGATCGCGAATCGAGTTGTGATGTCCTGCGACCAACCATACCCCCTAGTCAACCGGACCCACTGCGTCCCCTGCGAGGGGAAGTCCAAGCAGGTAGGACATGTCCTGTAGTGTGGGATTCATCTCGCCGCACGGTAGGTGGAACGTGTGCGTCTCTGGTCTCCAGCGATCAACCAGTGCTGCCAGAAGTGACCGGTCAGCGTCCCACCGCCTGGCGGGGTCCCTCTCGTCCAGTGTGGGCTCAACTAGCCTGCACAGTGGAAAAAGTCCAGACTGACGCAACCTGCAGAATATAGCACTGTAGTAAATATTGAGGAACAGAGATATGTAAGAATAATGCGAATAAATGTTGGTACGCCTCTTTCGTCTCACGGAACCGAGGGTCTATACGCAGGAGCTGACGTGAAGGCCGTGGATGAAAGGTCCCTAGCTCAGCACCCTCAACGGCTGACAAGTAAGACTGGTGTGATCGATCAAGGACCGGGTCAAGCAGCTCCGATGTCTGGTACGCCATATCTACATGCAAATAGAGAGTTAGCGTAATTATTATTGTGAAAGCAACAAGTAAGAGTAAGTTCAAGGTTAATTGAACAACCACACTAAAAATTACTATTAAGGTTCATAGCATTATTACATGACAATAAATGATAACAATACGGTACATACCGTTCAATTACATCGGTACATAGACAAACACTACACCACAACACCACTAAATGCTCAAGGACGTCTAGGACGGGGTCTCCTTAAAGTTGTGCCTTCACCCGGGGGACGACTGCCATCAGTGCCTGAACCCGACGGTCCAGGTTCCACCGCACTTGGACTGGTTGCATCCTTCGGATATTTCTTGTAGGTACGTCCTGTCTGGTCACACTTTGAACAACTTTTGTAGCTTCCACCTGCTTTTGACTCATCCATGTCATTGCGAATGCGTCTTGTCTTGCGCCAACCTGCCTTGTTTCTCAATTTTGCTAGATCAGGAATATAGAGAACTTGGGAATGCTCGGTAGTAAATGTCCCCGTAATACCGAAGCCGTATATCTCGCCACTCTAGGTACTGTAGATTGCTTCTTTCCTAAAATAAAGTGAGACAAAATGACGTGCTTCTATCCCACACTCACCGTTCGCAGCAATAACATGAGAACATGGCTTGTGGAGCAGAGTAGGTTTTCGGCACGAGCACTTAGCGGTCCTGTCTTCCTTCAGCACGCACTTTTGCACAACTCTTTTACGGTAGATTCCACGCATGCCCTTGTCGACACATAGTATTTCAAATCTGTGCTCTTATGTACCTTGAGACATAACTCGATGTCTTCGGGTTTTGTTGCCTTTATCTTGCATGTACTTTGTCGGTAGCGTACCAAAGAAAAGATTATTGTCTGCCATGGGGGGCCAGCTGCTCTGAACCGATCTCTGAAGTAGCTGCATGTGCCATGCAAGTTAAATTCAACAATGCCAACAAGTGGGAGCCCTTGAACACCACGCATGATCCAGTTGTAAACATCTGCCAAATTAGTGGTCATTATACTGAACTGAGAGCCATCATTGTCAAATAATAAGGCCCATTTCTCCTTTGGCTCATTCTCAATCCACTCCAAAAATTTTCTTATCGATGATGCCGACCTTCTTCTTATACGAGATCCGTCACTTGGTAGAGGTCCAAGAGCTTGTGGAGTCTCATCACCTACAAGGGTAGCCCTCCTGGATTGCTCATCTGTATGTTTAGATATCAGCTCATCCAACCTCCTCCAAAACTCATTGAATTTCTTCTCTTGATTATTCTGGGAGCACAGTCTCTTAAAAAGATCCATAAGTTGCTTGTTCTTAAACTGTCAATAGAAATTAGCAACCACATGACGTATGCACCATCTACTTTGAACATCAGACCACTTTGTTGGGTACCCCTTATCAGCACATCCATCCTCAATTCCTCAACTGCCCACAGCAAATCGGCGTGACGGTTGTGTATTAGGCATATGTCTGGCCTCATTCGTACAACTGCAAACTTGACCCGTTCTAGGAACCAGTACCAGCTATCGGTGTTTTCGCTCTCAACAAAAGCGAAAGCCACCGGTAGAACTTGATTGTTCCTGTCAATTCCAATTGCTGTCAATATCTGCCCTCTGTACTTCCCGGTTAGGAATGTTCCATTGATGCAAAGGATGGGACGACAATGCACAAAGGCCTGAATGCAAATACCTAATGCAAAGAATACCCTTTGCAACACACTTTGATTACCATGGTCAATTAACGGGAAAGCTTTCAGGTCGTAATAGGTCTCCGGGTTCCTCTGAAAAATCCAGGTTAAAAGACGAGGCAAATTATCATAGGATGCTTCAAATATGCCAAACCTTATCTCCACAACCTTCTGTTTCGCCCTTCATGCCTTCGCATAGCTAATTATGTACTTGTATTTCTCTTCAATATGTGTAACGATTGATCTTGGTTCGTACCTCAGGTTCTTCACAATATGGGAGTACATCTCTCTTGCAATAAATGCAGATATCATGTTTCTATGGTATTTCTCAACACCTGGCAAGTAACATGAATGCTCGGTCATGATTGAAACTTACCAATAATCCTTCCATTTACCCTTATACGCGTGCACCTGCCATGGATACCCATCATTCACGCAGTTCACTTCATACACCGATTTGCCTAACTTCACGACTGAGAACTCCCTTTGAAGTGACACTGCCCATTGTTTCACTGCCTCCTTTAAATCCTCTATATATGCATACTTAGCCCCCTGGATGACCTCGTTCTCTTTGTACTCCCATGGCACATCATGCCGCTCAGGGATAACAAGTCCGGAGAAGTCCTCGTTTGTCCATTCTGCAGGCATTACATTATCCTCATCAGATGAACCATCATCCTCTGCGTCCTCGTCTTCAGCATCTTCCCTCTCCATTTGATCAACGATGGTGCCAATTACTTCTCCCTCGTCTGCTGCACCTGTTGATTGCCTATCTTTTTCATTCTGTTCTTCATTTTCCTCCATTGTCTCGGCATAACCTTCTGTCGCACTTGGACTCTCATCATCTTGCATGGCCGTTGCAACGATGTTATCCTTCTCGTATATTGATACAGTATGCCAAGTGGCCAACTACGTTGGAATGCATTCTCCACGTACCATCTCCAAGTGGCAGTGCAATCCACCGGCATCAATTCCCAAAAAATCCTTCGGTTGCACGACTGACTACAACATAAATGGTTAATGCGTTGATCTGAGGATCGACTCGGAAGCCTCGTATCAACCAGTTGTACACCGACCCATAACTTCTCTCGGCTGGCCTATCAATACCTTTAGCTGTTGAACTGAACTCCGATAGATCTACCCCATGTGGACTATACCTAACATTTCCTTGCCCGTGAAATAACTGAAATACCACCTTATTTGACATGTCTGTTGATGAAAAAATAGAGTTAAACTAGGTACCAACATTCTCCTCACATTTAATACCGTGTAATCGACATTTTATAACTACCATCTCTGCACAAATTATGTCGTCTAACAGATTGACTAAAAACATACGGATCTACGACTAACAACTTATTTTCATATCGAACTATACACGTAACTAGTACAATAATATATCATTTGATGAACAGAAATGGAAATTGCAAAGAGATATAAAAAATTACCTACAGACGATTCCGTAAACCAGCAAGGCTTCGCCGCTTTCGTTTGCCTACGCTCTCATCTCTCCCTTCTTCATTTTTTGTTATTTTTGTGAATTTTGTAAGATTTTTTAAGGGTGAGAGGGGGCTTTTATAGTGGGAGAGCAAAAAATCGCCCTTTCAATGGGCGGTTTTTGCCACTTTTACAGGCGGCACCTTGCCTCAGAGGCCGGGGGCCGCGGCTTTTGCAGGCGGCCCCCTGGCTGGGAAAAAGCCGCCCTCCCAGAGGGTGGCAAGGGGGCCACCTGTAAAAAGACCGGACCGCGTTCCGTCCATTTTGTAGGCGGCCCCCTTGCTGTCCTCTAGGAGGGCGGCGTTTTCCTGGCCAGGGGGCTGCCTGCAAAAGCTGCGGCTTGCTCGTATGGTGTTTTTGTAGGTGGCTCCCTTGCTGCCCTCTTAGAGAGCGGTTTTTTCCTGGTCAGGGGGCCGCCTGCAAAATTGCAGATGGCCATCGGCCGCCCGCACAACGGCCGTCTGTCACGTCATAAAAACGCCCTCCGGGAGGGCGTTTTATAAAAATCGTCCTCCCAGAGGGCGTTAGGAATATATTTTTGTAAATTTTTGAAACCAAAATATAGTTATGTAAATATTTTATTAAAAAATATAAAAATAAAAAAAATTCTCCAAAACCCTATCCTCCATTCTTCAGTTCACAGCCCACTCCATCCATTGTTGTTGTTCCCAATTGAGCCGACTCCACATCTCGCACTGACTACGTGCAGGACCGTGACTCCGCCAATACCCCAAAGCTCGCCTGTCACAATGTGCTCTGCCCTTGGGCCAATGTCGAACGGTAGCAACCGAACCGTAACTCCATCATCGCTAGCTGCCACTATCAAGAAGTCATGACTCGTGACTACACCGCATCACTGCGCCACAAGTCCGCGACATCTCGGTAGCAGACTACAAGCCATCGTGCCTTCCACAATTGACAAATTACTCTGATCACAACCATCGCCTCTAGATGTGCACTAGATTGTTTTACTTTTGGAATGCTAGCTAGTATTTATTTTATGAAAAGCAGAAAAAGTGTTGTCAACCTGATACATAGGATACATCTATGGAGTACCCCTGATACTTTAGGATGTGTTTTTTTAGCGAGGATGTGCTATGGTTTTCAAGCTTATCCGGTCACCGTAAGCATTTATCTGACATCAACACATTAAATAGCAGAAACATCTCAGGATTTGGGAACTCTTGACCATTGACCAGTCTTTACCTAGGTTGACGAACATTGTAGTGGATCAACATGGTTTTTGGTTGCCAGCCTATTGTGTTGTGAACTTTTTCCAGTTTGGAGATGTCAAATGCCTTAAGGCATTGTCTTTTTAGATCTGCATAATTCTGTATTTTGAATGATGTATTGATCAAGATGTTATAATTCTGATAAAAAAGCATTAATATTTCATAACATTACCAAGCAAATTATGCTTCTTTCCATTTTTTTGGGTGCTTATTGGGACCACATGTTTTTGTTGGACTAATTTTTTCTGCACTGCAGATGATAATGCTCCTAGGGAGGGCAAGGAGTTATAAGTCCAACATTTGCTCATTGGTGAACGGGATGCAAGGCATTTGGTCGATCTCGAAAAAACCATCATTACAGGAGGACCAACTTTTCTGTTGCGTTTGATGTACTCAACTAATCTGAACTATGCTTCAGAAGTGCTTTTAAGAATTATTAGTTTGGAAATACTACCTGTATTTGTGTGGATTTTATTGCAGCCCAATTATTCTTTCATCGTCTGGGATGATGCTGCCCCTTTTTTTTTTTAGGCCTGCAGCACTTGGTCCTCAAATCGTCTTATCGACCCTAATCGACATGGCACCGATAAGACGATTAATCGCAATTAATTATTGATAAGGCTGATAAGTCCTATGTTTTTTTAATATTGAATTGATGAAATGATGATTTATTTATCTTTTAGTGTTGTTATATTTATGCTTTTTTTTCTATATGCTTACCTTGTGCATATAAGATGGGGAAATGCTCAGAGGATCCAAACGCCCCACGTATACGTAACTACTTAGGAAGTTGCTCAGGAAGTTCAGTTACGCATGGTACAAAAGCACAAACTTCACTTTATACATTATTCAAGCCACAAGTTTTACAACACAGCAGAAACATAGGCTAATAAACATATGGCCCATAAAGCCTTATTCAGGTAAACAGAAGAACCGCTAGACTCGCTAGACTCCATCACAGGAACCGCTTGAGCATATAGCGATCTAGAAGCCATAATTGTCCCACTCTAATGGATCAACAGGGTCTTTGACATCCTCATAAGCAGCAACTTCCTCACGATCTGAGCCCAATAATGAGTACAAAAGATACTTAGCAAGACATGCGAAATAATACAAATACAATATATACAATATATGCAATATGGAGAACGGGAAGGTTTAAACCCTAACCGCAGCAGTTGACATAAAATATGAAAGTATAGATAAACATTAATTAACATATGTGAACGAGAGATTAGTGAAAGTGCATCTAGTCCCCTAAGTGGGTTTTGGATAATTAATGATGAAATGGTTAAGGGACTAATGAGTTTATCTAGAAATGACAGAGATTAGTCCCAGATTGCTTGGTTTGATGCATAGAGACTCCCCAAAATATGATGCAAAGCGGCAAAAAGACTCGGAGTTTATTTTAACTACTTTTGAAATTTCTTTTGAGTCATAGGAAAGCCGTACTATCAAGAGGGGTTGTAAACAGTGTTCTAAGGCTACTCAAGTTCTTAAAGATCCATCTAGTTGAGAGAATATCACTTTGGCACAACACTTGCACTTGGTTTGGGTGTGTTTTGCTGTCAGGGTCGGACGCTCCTACCACTGGGGTCGGATGCTTCGACCTAGTTTTCCAGCCTGCTGCTAAGTGTTGGCCGGAGGTTCCTGGCCCAGGGGTCGGAGCCTCTGGGGTCCAAATCTGTAAGTAACAGCTAAGTGACATATGCCAATGGATATAAAGCTCAAACTTGGTTTCCAGCCGTTGGTTGGCTATTCCACTTTCGTTTTTCTGTCTCTTAGTTTCTCATAAGGCTATTTGACTTCTCCCACCTAGTTCTAGGGCTCACTTGGTGATTCTTGTGAGGATCTAGAGTGGTTTTTGAAGGAAATTTCTTGAGAGAGGGCTAGGAGGATCTTGTGCACTTGAGGATGAATGCGGAGCTGCTGTTTGGAGCTTGTTACTCTTGGAGGGTGACCTCCCAGATGGTGTAGGTGTCGCCCGCGAGCTTTCTCAAGCTGTGGATTATCTCGGGCAAGTTTGTGAAGGTGGACCTTGCCTCCGAAAGGAAAAGAGGTAACTTTGAATGGATACTAAGTTAATCTTCGTGGTCGCTTGGTGAGGCAAGAGGTTAATCTAGACCTGGCTCTCTGGAGCTCCTCAACGGAGATATAGGATCTTTGTGATATGAACTCGGGTAAAAATCTCTTGTGTCTTCTCTTGCTTGTCCCTTTATTGTGCTTCATTCATCTTTGTTCTTGCCTGGATCTTGTCTCTGTTTACTTGCTTAGAATAGGGATGTGTCTTGTTAATTTATCTCTGCTTGAAGTGGCTTGTGAGAGTCCACTTCAATAGGTCGGAGGCTCTAGGGTTCTTGGCCGGACCATTCGACCAACCTTCTCGGCCAGCCCGAGAAAGCCAGTCAGAGGGTCCTACCCCTGAGGTCGGAGGCTCCAGCCAGTAATTAACCACTTCATTTGAAGAATTTTCAAGAAGATCTATTCCCCCCCCTCTAGGTGACATCTACGGGCTTTCAATTGGAAGGGTACTTTCCTTTATCAAAGATATTAACCATTCCATCACATAATAATTATAATGAGTTTAGTTTAACTTACACCCATATATTGGAATCACCCATAGACACATCTGCATTAACCGGGAGCACGACGGATTCGAATACAGTACAACTCTACAGCGTCTTTTTAGCTTTACCGGCACGATGCCCTAAGTTAGCTAGACTAAGAATAACAAGGTGTATACTGCTCCATATATTTCTCCTTTCCACATAATAAGTTTAGAGGACATAATGTTGTACCTGGCCCTAGGTGAACCTAACGCAGGGTGTGTCCCAGGCACCTCAACGTCCACTTACTATTGCAAGACTCATGAAGGATGCAACCTTCTGATCCCATGGGTGGGGTGAATTCTCACCCGAGTAATACATGAATAACAAATAATAGTAAAGTGGCTAGACATACGGTAGCAAGTTAGCCAACACATAGAAGGGCATGTGGAAAATCAATCTACAGGAGCAGTATACATACTTGGTCCGATGACTCGATCGTGCGCATCGGTGAAACTATGTCATTCATACCAGCACAAGAGTTTTGATTATTATCAGGTTCAAATTATTAGCAATATTCACAAAATTATCCAAGTACTCAAAGAATCCATTCAAAGGACTCACCCATTCATAGGGTCGTTCATATGTCCGTTCATAGGACTCATTCAGTAACCCGTTCATAGGGTTCGTTCAATAGTCCGTTCATAGGACTTGCCCGTTCCTAGGGCCATTCCATAAGTTCGTTCAAAGGAGTTGTTCACGTGCGATAATAACATTAAGTCTAGTTATAATTGTCTAAGAAAATTTTATAATTAGCAGGTGTTGTAATTAATTTAAGTGAGGTTACCGAATCTTAATATGATTTTAATTAGTCTAAAAAAAATTTATTTAGTCTAGTCAAATTTTAATTAGACTCCTTGGCTCATTATAACATTATTATTAGTGTCATGCAATAATATTAATATAAAGGACAAATGCAATCTACAATACTCCAAGGCAAGTATCTATGCAAAAATAATATTCTAACTATTGGGAGTAAAGTGTTCAAAGGGAGTGCATGTCTTGCAACCTGCAGGTATTACACAGCTCCTTCTCCAGGGACAGCGGGTTCCGACGGGTTCTGCTCCTGTTGGACGTCCAGCATCGACAATTTCTATTTATGAAACAATCATCACAAAAATAACCAAAATAAATAAATAATTAAATAACCCAAAAATATCAGAAAGTGCAAGGAAGGGTGAAAGAAATCAACAGAAAAGGATGTAGGGATTTTTGGGATTTACTGGAATTTTATCGAACGTTGGTTAAATGGAGTTTAAATAGGAGCTATATTATCGGAGTATGGAAAAATTATGTAAGTGGTATGGATAGATCCGGAAAAATATGTGGAATTTTTGGTCTATTGGTGGTTGGGTCAAATTTGGTCAAAATAGTAGTGAACCGGATTTAACAGAGGAGAATGAATTATTTTTTACTGGAAAAGGAGTTGAACCGGTTTTCTGGACTGAACCAGCTTGGCCCGGGGTCCCGATGGTGGTTCGGTGTTGCCGGTGGCGGAGGAGGCGGTGACATGGCTAGGGGAGTCCGGTTCTAGGATCAGGAGGACGAGGAGGTTTCGTTCCCACGGTCGCTAGGGTATGGGTGGTCGACAGCAGCTCCAGCGGCCTTCCGGTGAGTTGAAGGAGTCAGGGAGGATCAGTATGACGTGGCGGAGCTCGTGGTGTCCTCGGCTTGGACAGAGGTGGTTGGAGGCAGCAGGGCGCGACAGCCAGGGTCCCGATGGTGAGCTCCGGTGTCCTTTTGGCCGGGGAGGTCATAACACCTTGAAAATCCCTAATTAAATAAATCATGTGAAAAGGATCTTTAGAAATTATTTTAAAAGTCTAGGAGTGAAATCGTAAAAATTAGAGAAAATTCTCAACTAAAGTTGGTCTAGATTTAATTTTATAAAATACTTCGCTTAATCCTTTAGCTCCTGGAATATTCTGGGAATTAATTGAGCAAGGAAAGTACTTTTAATAATTGGAATAAGCATTTCAGCATTTAAAGTAAAAGAAAACCCTAAAAAAACCGTTCCCTGTTCCTGAGCCGAATCCGGCCCATCTCTGTGCTCTCTCTATCTCTCTCGCGCGTGGTGTGCGGCCCATGGCCTACGGTCGCCCGTTCCTCCCCTCTCCTGCTGATAGGTGGGGCTCACATGTCATCCCTGACCTCCAGTCAGAGAGCACTGTGCTGCTCCGACGCTGCCGCCATGAATCCTGCTCCGATCAGCCCCTTCGAGCGGGGATTCCTCAAATTTCTTGAGAGGTTTTTATCCCCTCAACTCCCTCGTCCTTTCCTCCTAGAATCGTCGAGGATAGATCCCAGAACCGTCACTGATTCGAGCTCGTTTAGTTTCTGGACTCCGAGGTTGAACCCTAGCCGCCACCGTGCTGTATCCGAGCCGATCTCGCCTCCCCTCTGCTATAAATAGCATCCCTGGGCCTCCCACTCTCCTCTTCCATCGTCAATCGAGCTCACCCTAGCTCCTATTGCCCTAGCACCATGCCAATCCAATCCGCCACAGTCGCCGCAGTTCAGCCGAGCTCCGCCGCCACTCTAGCCGCCGCCGGTGCTTGCCGTCGCCTCTATTGGAACCACTGGACCGTGAAGAAGCTAGGCCGTCACCTCCCAGCCGCCAGAGACCTCCGGAATCCCGTAGCCGTCGAGGACCCAAGGATCTCCACCACCAAAAACTCGCCACTGGTCACTCCCGTCGCCGTTCATCGTTGTTTTACCCTCGGTAAGGATCCTCGTCCTCTCCTCTACCCGTCTGTGCCATCACCGTGCCTTGCCGCGCCGCCATTCGCTGACGACCATTGTCACAGCCCTAGATTTAATTCTAGGTAATTAGTGTTATTGCCCTACTACCATTAGAGTGCCCAATTTAAATTTTTGCAATATCTTTTCATGCAAGTTAAATTTTGCATTAATTATACCCTCAATCGGCAAAACCAAACACTACTAAAAAGTGCATAAAATTGAACATAAGTGTATATGGGAGATAATTTATTCAAATACTAGTTTATTTATCATGAATTAATATAATTTTTTCAGAATTTAATTCATTAGTTTAGACCCCTTAAAAATTCAAACAAACTTTAGCCAGGTCCTTTTCTTTGAATTTTTGTGAGCAAATTATTTTGAATTTTTGTGTGAAACTTTCAAAAATGGAACCTAGGTAGTCTGGGCTAGCTACACAAAAATCATCATATTTTTAACACCACTTAGGCTTGGTCAAATCGATTTTTAAAGTGAAGGGGGAAAATAAATCTGAAAAACCCTGGAAAATAGCTAAGCCGTTCTATACGTGGGTTTTTACCAATCTCCCTCACGCATCCATAGATCATCACGCCCTAGACCCACATGGCAGAGACCCTAGCTCACCCAAGCCCCTGTCCAGCCTGTTGGAGAAATTAAAATTACAGTGTTGAATAAAATTGATTCACTGAGTTTAATCCCCTTAGAAGTTCAATCACCTATGCGGAAAATTTAATTTTAATCACTGACTTGCTTGTGATGCCATCTTGATTTCCTCTTATCTGTTTCCTTTTCTTCTTGATGCTTCTCTTCTCTGTGTGTGCCGACGCCGGCTTGATTGATCTTGGTCGCCGGTGTTGAGACGTATAAGGACCTCACGAACCCCTTCGAGTGCAATTATCGATCGGGCACAATTAGGGTTTTGTGTCAGAGAGCGAGCGGCATCCTGTTCTCTCCGAAATTTTCTTTTATATGTGCACTAGTGGGGCTCGGGGGTTTCCTTCGGTTTAGGGAAAATTAGTTGAATGCACCGATCACGAATTCTATCTCTTATCTTATCTCTAAGCCGATAAAACAACAACATTCTCCCCTTGATTTAGAGGCTTAATTAATTTCTAAGTCTATTAAGTAAAACAGCTCCCCAAGGCAATGTGTCATAACAACTTTAAACGTCATTAAGACTACAAGACCTATAGTTCACCATAATACTTAAATAAACTCACATCTTAACTTTGCGGGTGTTGATTGAAAAATTAATCCCCTTATTTCTAGGATCTTAGTCAAAGGCAATCACTTAATCCTATGCCGGCCACATGTTCTTTAAATAGGTTGGGAGGTAAGCCTTTGGTTAGCGGATCCACAAGCATAAATTTAGTATTTATGTACTCAATCTTAATTGTTTGATCCTGAACTCTATCTTTCACAACATGATATTTAATGTCAATGTGCTTGGCAGCTTCACTTGACTTGTTGTTACTCGTATAGAATACTGTAGCTTCATTATCGTAGTATATAACAAGTGGTCTCTCAATGCTGTCAACCACTTTTAATCTTGGGATGAAATTCTTAAGCCATACGGCCTGCCCCGTCGCATGGTAACATGCTACAAATTCCGCTTGCATTGTCGACGATGCAGTAAGCGTTTGTTTAGATCTTTTCCATGAAATAGCTCCTCCCGCAAGGGTGAAAATATATCCTGAAGTGGATTTCTTTGTGTCTACGCACCCCGCGAAATCAGCGTCTGAATAGCCTACGACTTCAAGCTTATCAGACTTTCTGTATGTAAGCATGTAATGTTTAGTTCCTTGTAAATAACATAGAACTTTTTTTATTGCCTTCCAGTGGTCCATTCCTGGTTTAGACAGAAATCTGCCAAGCATCCCTGTGACGAATGCTAAGTCTGGTCGCGTACAGACTTGTGCATACATCAAGCTTCCGACAGCTGAAGCATAAGGTACCTTGTCCATTTCATTAGATTCTAACTCATTTCTTGGACTTTGGAATAATCCGAATTTACCGCCCTTCATTATTGGAGCAGGTGAAGAGGTGCATTGACTCATATTATATCTTTCTAAGATTCTTGAGATGTAAGCTTTCTGAGATAGTCCTAGCACTCCTTTGGACCTGTCTCGGTGAATCTCAATGCCCAAAACATAAGATGCTTCACCAAGATCTTTCATATCAAATTTTGATGACAAGAATACTTTAGTTTCTCGCAGCAGGTTCTTATCGCTGCTTGCTAATAAAATGTCATCAACATAGAGTACTAGGATGATGAATTTACCACCTTTATATTTAACATAAATACAGTTGTCCACCTCATTTTCCTTAAATCCGAACTGTCTGATGATCTGATTGAATTTAAGGTTCCATTGCCTGGATGCCTATTTAAGTCCATAGATGGATTTATTAAGTTTGCATGCTAAATGGTATTTTTCTTCCATAACAAAACCTTCCGGTTGTGTCATGTAAACATTCTCTTTTAGGTTACCATTTAGAAATGTAGTCTTTACATCCATCTGATGGAGTTCTAATTCAAAGTGAGCCACTAGCGCCATGACAATTCTAAATGAGTCTTTCTTAGAGACAGGAGAAAAAGTTTCATTATAGTCAATTCCTTCTCTCTGTGAAAAACCCTTGGCAACTAGCCTTGCTTTGAATCGTTCGATGTTCCCTCTAGAGTCAAGCTTAGTTTTGTAGACCCACTTACAGCCTACTGTTTTGACTCCTTTAGGAACTTCTACTAAATCCCATACTTTATTATGGCTCATTGATTTTAGTTCATCTTCCATAGCCTGAAGCCATTTAGATGAATCCTTGCTGTTTATTGCTTCTTTAAATGAGGTGGGATCGTCTACCTTCCCTATGTCTTCTTCATTCATGTATACGTCATAATAATCAGGGATGGCAGATCTCCTCACCCGCTGTGACCTTCTTAATTCTTGAGTTTCATTGTTTGTCACTTGAGGTTGAGGATCTTCATGTGGAGGTTCTTCTTCATTATGTGTCACTTCAATTTGTTGAGGCTCATCATCATTATTACTCTCAACACTTTCCTCAACAGAAGGTGTAGCCCCAGACGGTCCAGAATTACCCGTTGGCGGTGCTACATCGCGTGGCACATTAGGAATTATGGGGATGTTCTGAATAATTGGAATATCAGTCTCTCGGAATTCCGGAGTTTGAATATTAGCCCGAATTTCCTCAAGATTGATTTTCCTTTTCTGTGAGCTCCCCCATTTACTGTCCTCAGGGAAGACAGCATGTCTAGTCTTCACAAATTTAGTAACCCGGTCTGGGCAATAAAATCGGTATCCTTTGGATCTCTCGGGATAACCGATAAAATGACAGCTCACAGTCTTAGGATCTAATTTCTTTAATTGTGGATTAAATATTCTGGCTTCTGCACGACAGCCCCACACACGTAAATAATTGAGTGTCGGTTTTCTTCCGGTACACAATTCATAAGGGGTCTTAGGCACTGATTTACTAGGCACTCTGTTGATTATGTGTGCAGCTGTTTTAAGTGCTTCAATCCACAGCTTAGGTGATAGAGTAGAGTGATTCAGCATACTACGCACCATATCCATGAGTGTGCGGTTGCGTCGTTCTGCTACTTCGTTCTGCTGAGGTTCTCCAGGCATGGAATATTGGGCAATGATCCCATGTTGTTGGATACGAGGCAAATGGACCAGGAATTTACCCAAATGGAGCGTGTTTCCCGTAGTATTCACCACCACGGTCCGATCTCACAACTTTAATTTTAGCATTATGCTGATTCTCCACTTCCGCTTTAAATATCTTAAATTTCTCAAGAAATTCGGAACGGTCGCTTATGGGGTAAATGTAACCATAACGGGAATAATCATCTGTGAATGTTATAAATGAATCAAATCCATCCACAGATGTCACCGGGAACGGTCCACAAATATCAGTGTGAATTATTTCTAGTGGACTTGAGCTCCTAGTGGCTCCTTTCTTTATTGTTTTAGTGAATTTTCCCTTAATGCAATCTATGCAATGATCCGCGTCAGAAAAGTCTAAGGGAAGGAGTATCTCTTCTCTTATGAGACGTTCAATTCTCCCCCTAGAAATATGGCCTAAGTGACAGTGCCATAATTTCGACGACGTCTCATCTATCACATTCATTACTTTATCATTGCAGGCATTATTAACATTCAGGACCATATCATCCAAAGAGAGCAAGAATAGCTTATCTCGCACGAAGGCGAAGCCAATCACTTTATTATCTAATTTAATGTAACATGTTCTCTTTGAAAAATGACAGTCATAACCAGTTTCTGTCAACACTCGAACAGAAATGAGGTTTCTCTTAATTGAGGGAGCAAATAAAACATTATTCAGAATTAAATTGTAGCCACTAGGGATTCTAAGTGCTAGGTCTCCAACGGCCTTCATTCGATCTCCGCTCCATCAGCTACTCTTAGGATTCGCTCCCCCTTTGCTACCGCCTGGACAGTAGTCAATCCCTGCAATGAGTTACAGACGTGCACAGTGGCACCTGAGTCAACCCACCAGGTATTAATGGAGAATTCAGAGTAAAATAACTCATTAACATTAGATATTTCATCAATCTCATTTATACCTTTCTTAGCTAGCCACTCTCGAAAGCGTGGACAATCCCTCTGCCAATGTCCATCTTTACTGCAAAACTTGCAATATGGACTTGCAGTGGTGGAGACAGCTAAAGCTTGAGACTGAGAATGCGGCTTTGCTTGAGCAGTGTTACTCCCTCCAGACTTATGAGGGTTATATGGCTTCTTTCTGCCACTACCCGAGCTTTGGCCTTGATTTGTCTTCCTCTTGCCTTTAGTATGGATGAAGTTGAGCTGATCTTTAAGTTTCTGCTTATCAGCCTTTTGTCGCTCTTCCTCTTCCACTGAGTGGGAGATCAATTCTGCTACGGTCCACTTCTCTTTCTGAGTATTATAATTAATCTTGAAGGGACTATAGTCAGGACCAAGAGAGTTCAATATGAAATGCACTAAGAAACCTTTAGACAATTCCATGTCCATGGTCTTTAGTGTATGTGCCATATGAGTCATCTCAAGGATGTGCTTTCTTACACCACCTTTGCCATCATACTGGCTGGTGATCAGCTTACTTATTAAGGTACTGGCATGACTCTTAGATGAAGTCTTAAAATTCTCTTCAATGTTTGCCAAGTACGTCTTAACATCGTTTGAGTTCGTAATCCCTCCAATAATTCCTGGAGCGATAGTACTCTTGATGTACATGAGAGACATTCTGTTGGACTTTTCCCAAGAGGCCACTTTTTCTTCGTAACTCCACTTGGTATTATCATAAACTTCCTGACTCATTTCGTCAGTGTACATGGGCTCCTCAGGGGAGTCCTCTCTTAGTGCTAAGTCATAGTCCAACATGCCAAGATTCAGTAGCACATCGTTCTTCCACTCAGCGAAATTTGTCCCATCAAGGGGTGTAATAATTTTAAGCTGCCCCAATGCTGAAAATAACCAATGGAAAAAAATATTAGCAAAAATATTGCATATGATTAATTTGCGTTGGCTCAATTAATCACATGCGATGATAGGCTCCTTTTCTAAATTTAATCACCGTTGGGCAGAAAAAAAATTTAGAAAATATATGAAAAAACAGAAATAATCCTCAATTACATCACTGTTGGGCAGAAATAATTAAGGAAGAAATATTCTTAATTTATTTGACATGAAATTATAATTAACGTTGGTCAAAAAATGATTTCACATCATAAATACTTTCCAGCAAAACTTCCCGTTGGTTCCATTTAGCTAGAAATAACTTTCTGAGTCATCAAAATAATTTTTCAGCATTTTTAATGGCCAAGAAAGCATATAAATGGATTTATGTAAATAATAAATGAATAAAACCGGTGGAAAAACACTTTAACTTAATCCGGCCTTGCCCATTACTGTAGCCATGGCGCGCGTGGCCCAGGAGCCTAACAGTGCAGCGGCTGCCCGGTGCATGCGTCGGCACCCGATGAAGATCGAACGACCGCCGTAATCCCCGCGTCTATTTTCTTCAACGCCGTCCGATGAGCATCCGACGGCTAGGATCGGTTCTCGCCGGATTAAAAAAAATCGGTGGCGGCGGCCGAACCCTAACCTAGCCCCGTTTCTTTTCTTCTCGACGTGCTCGATGAGCAAGCGGCGGCGGCGGCGATGGTGACAATGCGCCGAGCAAAGCAGCGGCGACGACGGCCAAGGCTCTCCTTTCCCGTCTTTCCTTTTCCCCCTCCCAACCCAGTTCTCCTCCCCGTGCGCAACAGCAACACCGAGGCGAGCCTCGGTCTCGCACGGCCGAGCGACGGCGCGAGACCGGTCTGGGGCGGCGGGGTGGTTTAGTGGCGACGCATGGTGGCGTCGGCGGTGCGGCGGAGAAGGAGTTCCTGAGGCACGCACGCAGCGGAAAAACACACCACGCGCGGCGACAGCGGCTACCCGATGGTGACGCACGGATGCGAGCACATCGGCAGTGAAGAACAACGAACCGGGTAAGTTAATCCCGATCTCATTGGTCTTGCTTTGATTTTTTTTTTGGGATTTAGTCGGAATTAGGGTTCATGTGCTTTGAGGAATTTGGGAATTTGACTTTGCCGAGCTCAATTGATAATGGCTTCACTGAGGGATGATGATTGGGATTGATTTCTAAGGGGCTAGGCTCTGATACCACAATGTTGGAGAAATTAAAATTACAGTGTTGAATAAAATTGATTCACTGAGTTTAATCCCCTTAGAAGTTCAATCACCTATACGGAAAATTTAATTCTAATCACTGACCTGCTTGTGATGCCATCTTGATTTCCTCTTCTCTGTTTCCTTTTCTTGTTGATGCTTCTCTTCTCTGTGTGTGCCGACGCCGGCTTGATTGATCTTGGTCGCCGGTGTTGAGATGTATAAGGACCTCACGAACCCCTTCTAGTGCAATTGTCGATCGGGCACAATTAGGGTTTTGTGTCAGAGAGCGAGCGGCGTCCCGTTCTCTCCGAATTTTTCTTTTATACGTGCACTAGTGGGGCTCAGGGGTTTCCTTCGGTTTAGGGAAAATTAGTTGAATCCACCGATCACGAATTCTATCTCTTATCTTATCTCTAAGCCGATAAAACAACCAACACAGCCAGCCCATGAGGAGGGACACGTCCTGGGCGATCTCGGGAGGCAGCTGACGCGTGTACATCGTCATGGCTTGCGTCAAATTCCTCCTCTCGCTCTCAACTTCTCCAGCTAGTTGGCCTAACCTCACACTTCACCACAAGACTGAGAAACCAAGGGAGGAGAGCTCCTACACCCTTTTGCTGCCCTTGCTTGCTACTGGCCGTGGAGCTGCTTGGTCCTCCGACGATCCTCCCGCTTCTTTCATGTTCTCTATTCTTCGTTGCATGCCTTAGCTCGTGCCACTGACCCCGTCCTATTTTGTTAACTGCAGCACCGGGAACGCGGACTCGCCGTGGGAGCCAGGGAGTGCGCTCGGCGCGCAGCCGCGCTGTCACGACCGCCGTTCTCATCGCCTCGGAGCAGCCCTGGCCGAGCTGTTTCGCCACCAACGCTGCCTCAACTCCAGGAGTATAATGCCCAAAGAATCATCCAGTTTGGTGCAGCGAGGAGGGAGATCGGCCATCGTCTTCTTCATCTCCGGCCAAGCTCCGGCGAGCCCGATCTCATTCAACCGGTGAGCCATCTTCAAATTCCTCGTATGGGCAGCCTCCTCGTGACCTCACTGACCTCCTGCATGGCTTGAATCACTAGTTTGTTGGCCGAAGCTAGCTGTCATCGTTGCCTTGTTGATTTTGCCGCCACCGGGAGTACTCCACTATCGCCGGACCTCACTCGAGCTTGCCCAATCTATCCTGGAGCACGGTGAATCTCCTAGTGACTCCTAGCACCCGTTCCATGCTTTGCCTTGCTCGATTGGTGGCCGTTTTGCCACTAACATGTACATACCGAACACGGCCGCCGCTTATCCTCGTCGCCGGCAAGCTACAATTCACCTCTGGCCACCGCGCTTGCACCGACGGATTCGTCGGGACCTCCTCCATGTTTTCTCTTTTGACCACACCGACAACCGAGCCGCCGTTCGCCGCCGGCTCCAGCGAACAGAGCCAGCGGCCCAGCCAGCCTACACCTCCCCTGCTTCGTGAGACTGACTTGTGGGCCCGAGCTGAGGAAAAATAAGAAAAGAAAATAAATGATGAACTGAATTATTTTCCAACAGAAAAATGGCCAATCTTTGAAAATCCATAACTATCTCATTTTCACTCATTTTTGAGTGAACCAAATTTTGTTAGAATCATCAAGGCATGTACTTTATTTCTGTAAAATAAAAAGTAGCACACACAATAGAGAAAATAACCCCTAAAATTCATATTACTAATTTATATGTTATTTATTGTTTGAGTTATATACAAGCTTGCTAAACTTATTCTAATTTCAAATATTTTCAAACCCAGAATCAGTAGGCTCCTCTTGTTTTCAAATACTCACTTATGTAAAGTACCTTATAACATTTTTTGTTTATATTCTATACACTAAAATGTATTTCAATAATTATTAATATATGGAGACTTCAAAATCTCTAATAAATTTGTTATAAATCTAAATTTAGTATACTCAATTTTGTTAGAACCAGTAGGTTATGCTCTGTTACATAAAAATACATGCCTTTGCGATATCTTAATGGAAAATTTCAGACAAATATAACAACTTAAGGTTACAATAGAAATAATTACAGAACTGCCATTTTCAGACTTCCTATCTTTATATTTTTGTAACTCCTAAACCATAAAATATTTTGAGACGATTCTTTCACTAAAATTCACTTTGAAATGTGTCCTACCTACTGTATTTATCTCATAATTAATTGATATTTTTGCATGGTTATATTGCTGCCCTATATCTTTGTCACCTCTGGTTGGGAATGGTTGAATGATTTTATATTTAATCGATGCTTAGCCATGCTTAGGTCTACTAGACAAAATCGATGGATGGAGCTATCGGTTATACTATACTTAGTGAATTTGCTGTTTGGGCATAAAATCTGAGAACTTACACTAAACATTTAAATATGAGAATATGCTTTGACTTGGACGGGTGATAGGGCGATGACGGGATGGTGGTTTCCCTGATGCATGTAGCCCGTTTGGGTCGCCAAGGACCGAACATGTTGACATTTATTCAAGCACCTTATGATGCTGTGATCATCTTCGCCCGTTAGAAAGTCGTGAGGGTGGTTTTCCCTTTGGAGTGCCCCGAGTGTTTCTAGTTTTCGCGGGGGTATCTCCCGCGATGGTGATCCTACCTTAGTCACAACACTCGCACGTGACTAAGTCGTCGGGGGCCCTAACGTGGTTTAGGTGGTTGGGACATAGCTTAGGGAAGGACTTGTTATGAGCTTGTATCACTTGTGAGTCACACCTGTGTGCGTGTAAAATCATTTGATCCTTGTTCATTTCGTGTGGGTAAAGATGTACAAACTCTGCAGAGTAAAACTATTCGAATAGCCATATCCACGGTTATGGATGACGCTTGATGTGTATCTCAGTCATGTTAGCACCAAACTTAGGTTATATGGCTAGGTTAGTCATGGATATCATGATGGATATGTGGGAAAATAATTTTTGGGCAATGGTGGCCCTTGGATGATGATTAGAACACCGGTTGTGCTCATTTGTGGTTCATTTTCAGATTTATAAGCTTGCTGTCCTGAAATTTCAGATTATGTTATTTCTTAAATGCTTATAGTGTAAACTCATTACTTGCTCAATAAAATCAGCTTTATGCAAAATATGAACCGTTTAGCCTTTACCTTTGAAATGAAGCTTGCATACTCCTTTGAAGTATTATATATTGTGTAAGTCTTACGGAGTACCATTCGTACTCATGTTGCTATTTTTCAGGTGAAGACATTAGCGAGATTGATGTGTCCTACTACTATCCCGCCGAGGGCGGCGAGGGTAGTGTGTAATTGCAGCTTTGCTTTTGCCTTGGTCGGTTGCCCTATGGGGTGTGGCACACCATGGGTTTTATCTTTGTGTTTTTGTCTTTTGCTATGACTTCCGCTGCTATATTTTGTGATGTATGATAGGCCTATACAGCCCGTTATGTGTTTTATACCTTGCTGCCCCCCATTTCATTCCTGAGTTAGTACTTGTTGTGCTATCTATTGTTGCAATGAAAGTGCAAGGCTAGTCGTGCCTAGGACATAGCTAAGTAAGAGTATGGGCCTTGGAACAATTGAGATAACCTTGGGAGGGCCTTTTTGAAGTTCAAGTCCTTTGTGGTATGTAGTTTTGTGGTCGCCGCCATCAAGCGGTTTGATGAGCATACTTCACGGAGGACTGGCATGGCTATCTTATTGGTTATGTCCTTAGTTCCGGATTCGGTACTTCGGATTTATATTGTACCTATTATTAGCAATGCCAAGTCTACGATGAGGTTAGGTGGTTATTTTGATTTATGGACCCCACCTAACTAGATAGTTCACGTTGACATGGGTTGCATGGAATAAATCATGGGGTGCCCACAACCATAGGGACCCGAGCCACTGCCGTCGTTGGTCGCCAATGTGGATGCCAATAGACGCCAACTCAGTGCTAGCTCAGCGCCACAGGCCGATTCAACCAGGATCAACCTTGGCCGTTAGATCTTTAGATTAGATCCCAACCATCCAATCTAGCCTTGGTTAGAACTCAGCCATCCGATCCACCTTAAGTCCAAGATCAATCTGAGCCATCCGATCATCCTCTTTTCAATCTAAGCCATTGGATCCCTATGAATCCTTGGTGGACTTGGTCTACCGAGAGCCTGAGCCCCTCCCCTCTCTGATTTGTGGGCCCCGGGTGTCAGCCGGCCCTATCCAGTGCTGACGCCATAATTCCTCTTTTCCGAATTAAAATAAATGCTAAATGATGCAATAAATCGGTTTAATCTTTTATATAGGCTTTAAAAGGATTAAAACTTCTAAAATTCATAACTAATTCATCCAAATTCCGTTTGGGGTGTTTCAACTTGCATAATTCTTTAAAAATCAAGATCTATCTATTAAAAATATAACATTATACTGTTGGTATGTGCTTATGTACTGTTTTTCTCATTTTTGTTTATTGCCTTTAGTTGCCGACGTTCTGGAAGAGTCAGGGTTTTGCAAGGAAAGTTCAGAAGGTTTGCAGAGCAGCAAGGCAAGTCACACAGATCCTTAACACCTTTGAGCATATTGTACCTATGTTTTTTTACAATGTCATTTTCCTTCATGCTTTTGCAGAGAAGCGTTTTCCTTCAACTATGCATTTATTTTTACAATGTCATCGGGAGGGAGAAACCCTAATATTTGATTATGGCCTTATTGCTTTGTTTACCTATCCTTGTACCCATGGGAATAATGTGACTAGCTAGCTTTAATTATCGGTTAGCTAGAATAACTCTAGGACCCTGCTTAGCCATGCTTAGAAACTATAGTATAACTTATGGGGTATCACTTAACTACTGATTATAACATTTGGATGACATGGAATGATGATCTAGCTCACGACTGAGGTCATGTGTGGTTAATTAATTGGTCAACTAAAACTTAACTAGATGGTGGGTTGTGAGCACATGGATGGTGGTTGATGCTAGTGGTGCTCATGACACTTAAGGACCGGTTCGCAAGCTATCTTTGCGAATCAATACTCGTACTAACCACAAGCTAGCATGGGTAATGATGGGAACTGAAGTGTGACGAGTTCAATAGGGGGCATCAGGGCGTGTTGTGGCAGTCATAAGTATACGCATGGAAGTCATAAGTCCATGTTTTTGGGCGTTGGACCGTCTCCCTGTTAGATGCTTGATCAGCTCCCGCCAGAGACAGGTGGTTCAGCAGGTGGCTCCCCTATTGTGCTAGTTACATGAAGGGTCCTATCACAACTCCTTTCCGAGGTACCATGGTGGTATTGTGGTGCATAGTGATGTGTCGTGGAGTTGTGTCTTGTGGGTAAAGTTGTATACCTCTAGCCAGAGTAAAACTATTCGAATAGCCGTGCCCGCGGTTAATGGGCGGTCTAGCGATGTTTTCATGATTAGTCCCATACTACTTTACATTAATAATGAATGATGGAATATTATTAGCTCTAGGAATGGGAGTGGTTCGGCCTGTACCGTTTTGGAGAACAATATAGCGTTGGTTAATATTGATTAATGATTATTTGTTTTACTACTCTCTTAAATGCTTTATTAAATGTTATTTATGCAAATTGAGCCCTATTATACCATCCTTTGGATATCCTGTGCACTTGCATATTTGGTGTATGGCTTGCAGAGTATTTCATGTACTCACCTTGCAATCAACAATCATCATGAGAGGAGTACCTCAGCGAAGAGGATTTTTTGGAGGATTAGGCGGGAGCCTGGTCAAGTGCTTGTGGATTGGGATTCATCACGTCATCCGTAGTTTATTTCCGTTGCTTAGATCTTTATTATTTTGAGAGGTACCATTCGCCTTTGTAATAAATACATTCGATTGTGTAAGACATTTACTTTGATATCAACTTTGTTATTCGTGTGCCTCTGGTTGATTCCTGGATGAGGATTTACACACAATAAAGCACCTGAATTTTGGATGGAAATTTCAGGTGTGACAAGTTGGTATCAGAGCCAGGTTGATCATAGGATAAGCCCCTTGGTACCCCTAAGAGGAGAAATTTAACTATTTGCCACTCTCTTCGTTGGCACCTCTTCAAATGCCACTCTCTTCGTTGTATTTAATCTTTTGCCACTAGAGAGAGATTTTCTTTTACTCGTGTGCCATTTTGTGCTTACGCAACACCATGTCACTGGCCTACGTGGCACTTGAGGTGGTAAAAGCATGTTTTCTTCACCCTCTAGGAAAACCAGTGCCATGCCAGTTGCATACGAATACCATCCATGGTCTCTTCGCCATGTCAGGCCTCAGGAAAAAAAATATTAACTCTTCGCCCTACCGTCTTCAACTAAACATGCATAACTATTTGATCATTTTCTAGCAAATGACCGAACAAATATTTGGCAATAAATGACATATTTCTTACAAAAATAGAAGTGCATACAGAGGTGCACAAATATTTGATCATTCTCTAGCAAATGGCCAAACAAATATTTGGGAATAAATGACACATTTCTTGCAAAAATAAAAGTGCATACAGATCAAAGTGCATATAGATCATTTTCTAGCAAATGGCTGAACAAATATTCTAGTCATCGTTGCACATACTAGACAAAATGCACAATGGAGGGTGAAGAGAACATGTTTTTACCACCTCAAGTGCCATGTAGGCCAGTGACATGACGCTTTGTAGGTACAAAATGGCACAGAGTAAAAGAAAATCTCTCTCCAGTGGCAAAAGATTAAATACAATGAAGAGAGTGGCATTTGAAGAGGTGCCAACGAAGAGAGTGGTAAATAGTTAAATTTCCCCCCCAAGAGCCTTCTGAGGAAAAGATTTTAAAAATTAGGACTATCCTCTTCCCTTTCTCTTTTAATTAGGAAAGTTAACGGTACATGAAAAGAAAATTTTGTTAACTTCCCTTCCCAAAAATACAATATTCCAAGCTTATAAAATCTTCATTGCTTGCTTGCGCAATTTTTCTCTTTTAGTATACTATGCAATTAATTAGTACTGTACATCCATTACCATACTGATTATGATCATTTAAATTTTACATTCCTTTTTTATCAACCCAATTTAAAAAAATCCACTGTTTTATGGAACTAAAAATTTACTTTTAATTTTCTTTGGAAGCTTTATTACCCTTCCTTTCTGTTTCCCCTTGCTTAAATCAAACTTGTTCTGTTAGCTTAGTTGAAATCAATAACCTTCCTTTCATGCTCTATAGATGGCAAACCGAGAGCTAGTACATCTGTTTGGAGTTGGTGGTTTCGTCAAGGAGTTACGAGACATGGCTTCACCATAGGGTACAATTCAGCCCCAGAGTACAGACAAGTCACTCACAACCCATGTGAAGAGAAGCCGTGTTCGTCTTACAATTTCAAGTGAACGAGAAGTAGTCCCATCCATGATCTTCGGAGCTGGAGGAAGGAATTACGAGCATGCATGCCAAGAAGTGGCATTAGAAGCCATTGGAGAACTTTGCCATCGCTACTCCGCTCGCTTGAGGAACACTGCATATCGAATACCATCCCTCTAGAACCCATGATGATGAGTATAGCAACTACCAGAGTCCAGGAGCAGAGAATAGTGCAACTACGCAACGTCTTGTAAGGATGCTGAGTGCTATGGACAACGCTCGTGTGAATATGGTGATCGCAGCTCATGAACAGGAGAACAAGAACCACACCAAGATCTGCAGGCTACAAACCAAGTGGATCGCTTGAATAGGGAGCTGGCACTGGCAAAAGGAGAAGCACCCCTGGAAGAGCCAAGATCCACACCACTACAAGGAAGAGAGTTCGTCTTCCACTACGGATACAGCTAGTACCAAGGACCCGCGTGCTAAATGGTCACATCCCACTCAGGGTCATTCCGTTGGTGGCATATGCTGATGATGTAGAAGAAGATCTAGAGGAGTCAGAAGCCAGTACACCTTCGGAAAGGTCAGAAGGTAGTGGAACTCGCACTCACTCTAAGGTGGAGTGGGGTGACTGTGGAGGCCATAGGCCCCGGGTATCTCATGAGAAGGCTTTAGGCCACTCGGATAGAGGGTAGGCCAAAAGATGTGCTTAGAGATATAATAGGACTCGGCATACATTACCTTGTACGATAAGGAAAGACAACAGTCCTAGTCGGGCACATTATATCTCTAAGGGAAAATCCCTGGGTCGGAGTCTGACTGGGATCCCTATTCTGTAACCCTGTCCCCTAGTATATAAGGGGAGGCAGGGCGCTCCCTAGAGGGCAGAAGACAATTTCACCATAGAAATCCTCAAAGGAAATACACCACAACTGGAAGTAGGGTGTTACCTCACCCGAGGGCCTGAACCAGTATAAATCTCCTCGTGTTCCTTTGCAATCCATCAGGCTTAGGCTCTCCCGACTACCCCTATACAATTATTGCCAATATAGAACATCGATAGTTGGCGCGCCAGGTAGGGGAAGGCGAGATCGACATCTACAACAAGCCTGATGGATCCAATCAATTAAGTAGATGGCTTCAACTTCTTTCCGGGGCAGACAATTACCTTCGGCAACCTTACCCTGTCCGACTCGGAATCAACCTGGGCAGCTAGGTCAGCAGCCGACTTCGCGCCGGTTGGCCCGTAAGACGCCGCAACGCTCATCGATCTACTGCGGCAATCAACAACGTGCCCGAGTCTGGGGACAACTCTCCCTTTTGGTGTTTGACTCAGATTTGGCCTTGAGCCAGCCGAGCACGGGCTAAGAGGGGAAGAGATCGTCAATCTCCCATTCGGACTCGGCAACGCTGCTCACATCTTCAATCTTCACCAAACACGGCGATTATGATCCCCTGGAGTTCAACTCAGATACGGCCTAGAGCCGCTCGAGATTGGATCTAGGGAAGTCGGGGTAGTCTTCACCCCCCTCAACTATTCCGACTCAGATTCACAGTCGGACAGTAGCACGGCAAGCTTCTTCCCCTCACGAGAAATCTTCTTGGCGTCTAAGGGCTCGACTCCTACCTAGGAGGCGCACCGACTACGCGATCTACAAGAAGAAGAGGCTCGCCGACTACGTGAGCAACAGGAGAAAGAGGCGAGACGCCAACAAGCTAAGCACAATGCCTGCAACGATAATCTGTGCAAAGTCGGACGCACGGCTCAGCAAGAAATCCTCCAAACCCGAGTCGGCGACCATGATGTCTTCATAACACCCCAGCAGAACGTCGTGGCCACCACAACCCTACTGGATACACTTTAGTTTGGGCCAGACCACCATGCTACTCCGACCATCGTGAGAATCAAAGCCATGATCACAGCGGCGGCTTGTCAACACATCAGAAGTCAAGCGATACCCTCATACCAACTCACCAGTTGGGCTCTCCAACTGCCGTCTCATTTGCTTTGACAAGGCGCTGAGTAGCCCACTCTAGCCAACCGCGCTCGTGTTAACGCCAAAATTTGGTATGGTTCTTTATCAGATTTGGCTAAGGGAGAAATCACAGTCAATTAGCGGGGATTAGTCCAGAGGAAGCCAAGTTTGGGAAAGGATCGTGAAGACCACGGGAAGACAGTTAATATTTTATCTGTAAATTAGGCAGAGATAATAATTTTTAGGAAACCTGATCTCGTATCCGATCAGGGCTTGTTAATTTTTCTTTTGTAGTTAGGAAACTCCTGTTTCATGTCCGATCAGGACAATATCAAACTCGGGGTATAAATACGTATGCCCGGGGACCTTGTAAATCATCACAAAGATCAATACAATTTCAGCGCATCGCCACCCCTTTTTGACGGGTTCTTACTTCTCGAGCCGGGCTGCATCGGTTAAGTTCAACCTCCTGCGAGAGGATAAGTCTCGTTACCCCGACTATCGTATCGGCTAGGACTTCCTCGGTTAGGTCCAATATTCTAGTCGGTCTACGGTAGTCGGCTTACCACGATATATTTGCTCTGTCTACGGCTGCATCAGTTAGGTTTGATCTCTTAGTCGGAGTAGATATATTACATCACGCGTGCATAGATCTATCAGCTTACTGGGTGTAATCTATCGTTAGTTTGTGCTGCATCAGTTAGGTCCGACCTACTAAACTGCCAGCGATAAATTATTCCTGCTAGGTCGATAGATTTCATGCAAGCGTCTTATCGGAATGTATAGCCGATAAGTTACCATATTTTACATCACAATTGCATTGGATCTATTGGCTCATCGAGGTTCTTTTATCATCATCGGTCTGTGCTGCATCGGTTAGGTCCGACCTACTAGACTGGTGGTAATAATTTTATCCTTGATAAGCCGATGGGTGCCTATGCAATGTTTTATCGACGTGTCTAGCCGATAAGTTATCTTTTATTAAATAAAACCGATTGTATTATTTAATTGTTATTCTATTTATCTGCACTATTATTACAATCGGCTGTAGAATAGTTAATTGATTTATTTATTTTGCCTATTTATGCCATCATCGGCTTCCAGTCGGTGTATAAGTGCATAGTCCATATCAGCCATCGGCCGATGAAACGAGTCCAATTCGGCTTCCAGGCGATTGGCTCACTGGTCTAATATTTTCTATCTCCTTGTCAATTGCAGGGTCAAATTGACTGGCACGCCTACGAACCTCGAATTTAGGACCTGCACTGGAGTTAAGCAAATCTCCCAGGCCTTCGCGTGTCTAGTGCACCGAACCAGATCATCGGCTCATTCTCGACGCTGCCGGTAATTTTCGGTGTCAACAGCTCGGAAACACGGCATACTTCATTCGACAACCTGTGCGACATCCAACGGCGACGACATCATGATGAACGCCAACCAAATCAAGACGCTTGAGGTTGACTGCAACACGATCTCTGACAAGACATCAATGCTTGGCGCCGAGAGCATAAAGAGGACGAGCAGCGCCGACTGTAAGATGAGCACGAACGCTTTGGACTCCATCATGAGCGTTTTAACTGTCATAGTCGGAGCAAAAGCCCACATTGAGATGAAGGGATTCCAGCTTTCGCCCGTGAACTTCAACAGGTCGACTAGCCATCAAGTTTTAAGCCGACTGGGATCAAGAAATATGACGGCCAAACCAACCTGGAGTCATGGCTCACGGTTTACACCCTAGCCATTCAGGCTGCTGGAGAAGATCACAAAGCCATGGCTAACTACCTCCCAGTCGCGTTAGCCGACTTGGCAAGGACATGGCTGACTGGACTTCCCCGGTGCTCAATCGGCTCCTGGGGTGAACTCAGAGAGTGTTTTATCGCCAACTTCCAAGGGACCTATGAGAGACCATCCTCTGAGTTCGACTTGTATTAGTGCCACCAAAGGAAGAATGAGACTCTTAGGGATTTCATCAAAAGGTTCTCCGAGAAGAGGAACTTCATACCAAAGATCAAAGATGAGGTAGTCATCGCCGCTTTCCGCAAAGGAGTCAGAGACACCCCGTTTATAGCCAAGTTCACTCGGAAGCCGCCTCCTTCTGTCAAGGCCATGTTTGACATGGCAAACAAGTACGCTGACTCAGCAGATGCAGTCGCTGAAGCCCTGGAGGATAGAAAGGAACCAAAGCAGAAGGACAAAAAAGACAACGAAGAGCCAACACAAAACAAATCTGGCAACCACAAGCGCAAGTCAGACAACGTGGTGGCAGCAGTGGAGCATACTCGGCCACGTCAAGCAAGAGCTGACGAATACCAGAAAGTAATGAATGGCCCCTGTCCGTTCCACCCAAAGGGCAAACACGCGGCCAAGGACTGCTTCATGCTCAAAAAATTTGCTTCCGAGCAGACTTCAACGTCTGGTGCCAATAAAGATAAGGACAAGCCAGAACAGGGCTCAGCCGGCGAATACCAAGACCCCCAAGCAGAGCTCAACCACATATTCAGCGGCCCGACTGCGTACGAGTCCAAGAGAAACCAGAAGCTAACAGCTCGCAAAATCAACTCGGTCTCTGTAGACGGTCCCCAATATCTGCGCTGGTCCGAAACTCCAATCACATTTGACAGCGTCGACCACCCCGACCGGATTACTCACCTAGGGCGTTACCCACTCGTCTTGGACCCAGTCGTCAAGAATATCAAGTTGAAGAAGGTTCTCATCGACGGTGGAAGCACGCTCAACATTCTCTTTGCTAGAACACTCAAGATGAAAATTCCTCGTTCCGAGCTACGACCGAGTACAACACCGTTCCATGGCGTCATCTCGGGCCTATCTTCAACTCCACTCGGACAGATCAACCTGTCGATCATGTTCGGCACGCGGGATAACTTTCGCACCGAAAACATCTGTTTCGAGGTGGCCAACTTTGAGACTGCATACCATGCTATACTCGGGCGGCCAGCACTCGCCAAGTTCATGGCAGTGCCCCATTACATTTATATGCTGCTCAAGATTCCAAGGCCAGCTGGGGCACTTTCACTACGCATCGACGTCAAGCAAGCCTTCACCTACGACAAGGAGAGCAGCGAATTGGCCCAATCTCAAGAAGTTGCAGTTGGGCGGGCTAATGTCCGACTAGCCGCATCAACCACAGACAAGCCCGACCAAGTTCCGACCAAGAAGACTGCAAAATTAGGGATTTCAGCGGATTCAGAGACAAAGAAGATCCCCCTCAACCCTTCCGATCCCTCCAAGACAGCGTTAGTTAGGACTGGACTCAACCCCAAATAGGAAGACAAGCTCATCACCTTCCTCCAGGCTAACAAAAACATTTTTTCTTGGAAACCTTCCGACATGCCTGGTGTACCAAGGGAGGTGATCGAGCACGCACTCAATGTCAAGTCGGACGCCAAGCCAGTCAAACAACGACAGCAAGAATGCTATTTAGGAGGAGATAACAAAGCTTCTTACTGCCGGGTTCATCAAGGAGGTCTATCACCCGGATTGGCTGGCAAACCTAGTCTTGGTTTGGAAGAAGAAGGTAAATGGCGCATGTGTGTTGATTACACCGACTTGAATAAGGCATGTTCCAAAGATCCATTTCATCTACCCAGGATAGATCAAGTGATTGACTCTACTGAGGGGTGTGAACTACTCAGCTTTCTCGAGTGCTACTCGGGATACCACCAAATCAGCCTCAAGGAAGAAGACTGCATAAAGACATCTTTTATCACTCCGTTCGGCGCCTACTGCTGCATCACTATGCCATTCAGGTTGAAGAATGCTGGAGCAATGTAGCAACGAGCAATTCAGCGGTGTCTACACACCCTACTCGGACGCAACGTGGAAGCATACGTCGACGATGTAGTGATCAAGACCAAGCAAAAGGCCGACCTCATTGCCGACTTAGAGAAAACCTTTCAAAGCCTTCAGAATTTCAAGATGAAGCTGAACCATGAAAAGTGTGCCTTTGGAGTACCATCCGAAAAGCTACTTGGCTTCATTGTATCACACAGAGGCATCGAAGCAAATCTAGAAAAGATCAACGCCATCATGAACACGGCACACCTGACCAACCAAAAGGACGTTCAGAAACTGACGGGCTGCATGGCGACCCTCAGCCGATTCATTTCCCGACTTGGCAAGCAAGGCATGCCCTTCTTCAAATTACTCAAAAAGGTGCACAATTTTCAATGGACAGTCAAAGCCCAACAAACTTTCGAAGAATTCAAGAAGTTTCTCACATCACCACCGGTCCTGACGCCACCTATGTCCCAGGAGCCACTTATGTTATATCTGGCGGCAACAACACAAGTAGTCAGCACAGTGCTGGTAGTTGAGCGGACAGAGCAAGGCCATATCCAAAAATTCAGAGACCAGTCTACTTCGTCAGTGAGGTCCTGGGCGACTCAAAAACAAGGTATCCTCAAGTCCAAAAGCTACTCTATGGCCTACTCATCACGGTCCGGAAGCTGGTGCACTATTTCCAATCGCATCAAGTAACAGTCATCACTTCGTTTCCACTCGGGGACGTCCTTCATAACCGTGAGGCCACTGGCCGAATCGCTAAATGGGCGCTCGAGTTGATGGCATTCGACATCGCTTTTCAATCCCGGACAGCTATCAAATCCCAAGCTCTTGCCGACTTCGTTGCCGAGTGGACAGAAGTTTAGTCGGCTGACGACAACGCCAAGCTTGAATATTGGACAATGTACTTCGACGGATCTCTCCGGATCGGCGGCGCTGGAGCCGGTGTCATCCTAACATCACCCACCGGTGAAAAGCTGAAGTATGTCCTCCAAATTCACTTCCTGACTTCTCACAACGTCACCGAGTACGAGGCACTCATCCACGGGCTTCGCATCGCAATATCACTCGGCATATGCCGACTAGTGGTACATGGGGATTCACAACTAGTGGTACTGGAGAACAAGTTCAACGGACTGGAAATTACTCACATATTGCTACAATACATAGAGGCAGCAGACGAACTCGCCAATATGGGGTCTAAGCGAGAAGCCGTCTCGAGTGGTATCTTTGTGGAACAAATAATGGAGCCATTGGTCAAGCAGAAGACTACACCGGATCAGTCGGGGGCTAAACCTACCTTGGCAACAAGCGAAGTTCTATTGATCTCTCACGACTGGAGGACTCCAATCATCAGATTCCTCTTGGACGACAAGCTCCCAGAAGATCGCAGCGAAGCCGAACGAGTTAAACGTCGTAGCAAAAGTTTCTAGGTAGTCGGCAAAGACCTATACCGTCGGAGTGCATTTGGAGTCATCATGCGCTGCGTCACAACCGAGGAAGGCAAGCAGATTCTACAATCGATCTACTCGGGAGTCTGTGGCAATCACACTACATCCAAGACGTTAGTCGGAAAAACTTACAGACAAGGTTTCTTCTGGCCGACTGCCGTTACTGACGCCAAAGGCATAGTTCGCACTTGTGAGGGCTACCAGTTTTTTTGCAAAACAGACTCATATTCTAGCCCAAGAACTACAAACAATACCAATATCTTGGCCCTTCGTTGTTTGGGGACTCGCTTGTTCGTCGCTGTAGATAAATTCATAATGTGGATTGAGGCCAAACCAGTTGCTACTATCACAGCGGCACGAGCAAAGGACTTCATCGTGAGCATTCTCTACCGATTCGGAGTCCCTAATCGCATCATAATCGGCAACGACACTCAGTTCATCAGTGGCGTATTTCAAGATTTTTGTGAAGAATTCGGCATCAAGATTTGCTATGCCTCCGTGGCACACCCTGGAGCAACGGGCAGGTCGAACGTGCAAATAGCATAGTTTTAGAAGGCATCAATACTAGAGTATTTAGCCGACTACAACCATACGCAGGGCGGTGGGTTCAAGAACTCCCCTCCATTCTCTGGTCACTACGAACCACGGTTAGTCAAGCAACTGGGCAATCCCCCTTCTTTTTAGTTTATGGTGCCGAAGCTGTGCTGCCTACAGAGTTGGCGTTCGGCTCTCCCCGAGTATGGGCCCACTCAGATGAGAAATCCAAGGAAGATCGACTGGTCAAACTCGATCAGTTGGAGGAAGTAAGGGACATCGCAACAATAGAGTCAGCAAAGTATCTGCAAGGCCTTCATCGGTATCACAGTCGAAATGTTCGTGGCCGCGCCTTTTTGCTTGGCGATCTCGTTATGAGAAAAATACAAACTACCAATGTCGGCGAGGTAGGACAGGGGGTCCCACATGCCCTGGGGACGCGTGGGTCTTCGGCCACGGCAGATCCCCGGGGGGCACCCTTCCACCGGCCCCGGGCTCGTGCCCGGGGCGCTACCGCCTTCGGTCGCTGACGGCCCCGGGCTCGTGCCCGGGGCGCTATCGCCATCGGCCCCGGGCACGCCCCCGGGGCATCGTATATATCAGCTCGGCCCCGGGTCCTCTTTGGCCTCGGGCCCGAGCCTTGCCTCCGGGCACTATTCACTGCCTGCCCGGGGCCCACATGTCGGTCCCCGGCAGGCTCTAGACCAACTACTCTGCCACGTGTGGGAGTCTCCCAATGGCCCCCCGTGGACACCCGACTGCTGTCAGAAACCTTTTGACTTCTGAGGGAAGAGTGTGCGCTGAAGTCAAGAAGAGTCAGAGACCCTTGACTTGGAGGCGTGCGCCATCACGTCTCCCCGCTCCATCACATCCCCACGACTCTACCGCCCGCAGCATACCTGCTCCAGCGTGGGCACGGCAGGCGGGGAGGCGAGCGACGGGACGTTCCTCCAACTCCGGCATGGGCGTCGTAGGCGGAGGGGTGCACAGGAGACCTCACCGGAAAATATCTCCTTCCGCGTACCGGCACTGTGGACTCCCCTCGCCTATAAAGGAGGATCCATGCCGTAGACGAACGCAGGCAGCAAAGCTCCAGTCTTAGACAACACAGAGATCTCCTTCTTCCTTAAGTCCGGCCGCTGCTAGAGCGGCCTAAGCACCTCCGAGCTCCCGGAGTTCTCTTTGTAACCACCATACCACATTCATCCACCTCATAGCATACACACAGGAGTAGGGTGTTACGCTCCGGCGGCCCGAACCTGTATAAATCCCCGTGTCTCCTTGTGCGTGCTGTTCAACGTCTTCTCCGCGTATCCTTCTTCTACACCCTGACGCCGGCTTCGCCTGAGAACTACTCCCCTGGCCGAATCTCAAAAAGGGGAGTCTCCCGACTTCCCGCAGTCGAGGTTTCATCCCCCGACAGCTGGCGCGCCAGGTAGGGGGAGTTTCCTTTTCAGGTGACACGCCGACGTCCCCAAGACCAGCGCACTCCATGGCAGGAGGCCACCGTCCGCGGGACTCCGACCAGGAGTCCGACGACTTCACCCCGCCGGGTGGCCTAAGCCCGATGGTAAGCCCCCTGCGCTCCCCGTCTTCCAGGAGACGCGTCGCGCAACCCAGGCGGGCTGAGCTCGCTCCTCGGCGGCCTGGCAGTGCGGCGTCGGCTCTTTCTCTCTCGGAAGGAACCGGCAAGTGCCCCGCCGGGTCTGCCACGGCCTCATCCTTGAGGCGCGAGCGGAGGCGCCGCTCCACGGCACGCCGCAACCTCGACTTTCAGCCAGCATCGCCACAGGGGGTTCTCCTGGCGGCGGAAGCCCTCCTGCGCCACCCCCCGGCTTTTAACGGGAGCGGGGGCCGGGAGAGGCGCTGGCTCAACGAAGTCACCCACCTCGTAGGCGCGGCCCATCGCCAGGTCGCTGCCCACAGCAGCGCAGGGGCCAGGAGTGCCGACCGCGCAACGTCTAGCGCGGGCCGGCCCCCCCGCCCCGAGTCAAAGCAGAGCCCGGAGCGCGGCGCAACACGCCACGACTCCGGCAGACAGCGGCCACGGCGACCTCCGTGACCGGCTGAACCGGGGGCGGACCGACGAAGATGCCCGGGTCACCATGGAGCGACAGCGCGAGCGGCGGGCGGACGCCGCCGCGCGTTCCGAGGTCCAGGCCTCCAGCTCCAATCTACTGACGGGAAACCGTCATCTGTTACCCGAGCCCGCACTGTACGGTTCGGGTTGCCTGGCGCTCTCCCCAGGCCTCCGGCAGGTTCGCTGGCCGGACAGGTTCCGACCCAGCTTGCCGGAGAAATATGACGGCTCCGTGAACCCCACGGAGTTCCTGCAAATATACACTACTGCCATCCGGGCGGCCGGTGGCGATGATCGAGTGATGGCGAACTACTTCCCCGTCGCTCTCAAGGCCCAGGCGCGCTCTTGGGTGATGAACCTCCCCGAGGGATCAGTCTACTCGTGGGAGGACCTCTGCCACCAGTTCGTGGCCAACTTCCAGGGCACCTTTCCGCGCCCTGGGACCGAGGCGGACCTCCATGCCCTACGCCAGGGCAGGGACGAGACGCTGAGGCACTTCCTACAGCGATTCAGCCAGGTTCGCAATACCATCTCTCACATCGCTCCTCACGCGGTTATCCATGCCTTTCGCTCGGGTGTGCGCGACAGGCGCATGCTCGAAAAGATGGGCACCCGTGACGTCCAGACTACGGCTGAGCTATTCAAGCTCGCCGATCTCTGCCGCCCGAAGGAAGAGGCCCGGGCATGGAACGAGCCATGCCCCGGGGCCCCTGACGAGGACCCCGAAGAATACGGCGAGTCCTCGCGCTCCGCGGCACGTCGGGACAGGAGGAAGCGACAGAAGGAGAAGGCGGCCGCCGACGGCTTCGCCTTGGCTGTTGCGGGCGCCCCACGGTCCGACGATGTCCGCGGGGACAACATCACCGGCGAGCGGCCAAGGGCCGCACGCGCGCCGCCTTCGACGACAGCGGCCCAGAAGTGGTGCGCCGTCCACGAGACGGATTCGCACGATCTCACGGAATGCCGCGCCGTCCAGAGCTTGGCCAAGCAGGTCAAGTATTTCCGGCAGGAGCCTTAGCCGGCCAAGCCCGGTTCGGACAGTCCGGCCCCGGCTCGGACAGTCCGAACGCGCGGGTTTGGATGGTCCGACCCCTGGCCGGACGGTCTGGCCGAGGGCAGCGGATAGGCCGACCAAACGTCCCAGCTCAGGGAAGCCCGAACCTAGGCCGCCTTGCCAAAACGAGTGCGAGCCTCGAACGTGGCACCCGGGACAGCCAAGCCGGAGAGATCATCCCGATTCCGTCCCACCTTCCCGGGAAGCGTCGACTGTATCGGTACTGGTCCTTTGGCTGGCTATTGGTTTGATGAAAATCTCTTCTCTCCTCCTTTATTAGAGAAAGTCTTCCCCTTTCCTTTGCCATAGGGTACGACTGCCCGGACTCCATCGGACGCGATGGCGAGCCCGGGCGGTCCGTCCCGACTCAGTCCGGGGCCTCTGGGCCCCTGACGCACATAGGGTACGACGGCCCGGGCCCCATCGGACGCGATGGCGAGTCCGGGCTGCTCATCCCGACTTAGTCTGGGGCCTCCGGGCCCCAGTGTAATAATCCGGACCACGCCGCTCTGTCGAGCGCGAGTCCGGGCAGACCGTTCCCGGTCGAGGATCTCCTCCCGGAGTCAAGAGCTCACACTCTCGCAAGGGAAGCCGAGCCCGAAAACGACCCCCACGGGGCGCGAGTACCCGAACAGCATCTCCTCGGCAAGGGCGGGTCCGGGGAGGCCATCCCAATATGATCCATGTCCTTACCTGGGCCTCCGTACCTGGGCACGTAACGACCATACATATCAAGCCGCACTACCGCCCGGGGCCCCGGGTCCCGGGCACATACTTGAGCCGAGGCACGGATTCCCGAATCCGCGCCCCGGGCCTGACACCGAGGGGCCGAACCAGGGCGGCATCGCCAAGGCGACCGCAAGCCTAGGAACGCGACACCCGGAATAGGGCGCGATAGCCCGGACAGCACCGCCCCGGCAAGAATGCATCCGGAGGGTCGTCTCACATCCCATATTCAAGCCCGGGCCCCCGGAACCCGGCTTATATCAAAACCGTATTTCAGTCCGGGGCCCCCGGGTCCCGGATACATATCTTTAGCGCTGGCCGGGGCCCCCGGGTCCCGAGCGCATGCCTTTTCCCGGCCTCGAGGCTCGCGAGGGAAGCGAGTCTGAGCTCCTTTCCCGCACACCAGCGACCTCCAAACAATACAATAAGCCAAGGTACGAAAATATAAACGTCGTCATATATATATATATATGCAAATATCTCTCTTTACAAGACAGGCAAAACCGGAGCGCAAGCACGAGAGGCTCGGATCGCACGGGGCGCGGTTGCCGCCGCACTTCTGACCGGGCCCCGAAAGCGGCACCGGGCAGCGTCGGAAGGAGAGCACCCGGGGGCATGGAGGGCCCCCGGGCCCCGAAGGCACCCACGTATGGCGTCTGAAGGAAACCGGCGTCTTCCTCAACCTCTTCGCCCAGCATCAGCTCTACGAGATGATCGCCGCGGTCGAAGAACCCTGCCTCCGGGGTAGCGGGCTCGACCGCGGCCCCCCGCGCTTTCCTCGCGAACTACCGCGACTCCCACGCAAGCTGTCGCCACTTCCTCGCGAAATCCTGCGATTTCCCCGCGACTTCCTCGCGCGCGGCGAACTCACACCCCCGAGTCGCGAGCCCGGCCTCTTGGGCCCGAGCGCTTTCTTCTCGGGAAAATATTTCCTTCTCCCGCGCCTCTATCTCGGACCAGGCGCAGGAGGACTCGTCGGCGGCGGATCCGGTGGCGACTCCCATCGGACGACGCACCCCTCTGCCGCCGCGATCTCAGGCCAGCGGATTGCCGCGAAGAACTCGATGGCAACGCCCCGGACCTGGATGCTGAATCCCGACTGGACTGCTCCCGGGTGCCGATTGCTCCCGGGGGCCGATGCCCGGCCACGGGGCCGACTGCCGACGGCCCCGGAGCCGATGCCAACTGCTCGGGTGCCGGCTGCCCCGGTGCCGACTGCCGATGGCTCCGGAGCCAGTGCCGACTGCCGATGGCCCCAGAGCCGATGCCGATTGCCCGGGTGCCGGCTGCCCCGGTGCCGACTGCCCCCGATCGCCTCGGCCCCGAAGTGCGGCCCCGAGAGCCGATCGCCTCGGCTTGCCGGGCCGATCTACCCGAAGAACTCGGTGGCGACAGTACGGGCGGCAAGCTGCCGCAGCGCCATCGCGACCGCTGCCGCCGGCCTTCCTCAACACTTCGTTCCATGATTCCAGCCCGGGTCCCGGGTACGTATCGCATCTAAATCAACAAATCGTCAAGCTACGTCAGTACATGACGGACCAGGCGGACCCAGCGTCCCCTCCTTCCTTCAAGACGTGGCCCTGTTCCTGGCCGGGGCAGACCCCGGCCGAGCAACAGGGCCAGGGGCCACTGTCGGCGAGGTAGGACAGGGGGTCCCACATGCCTTGGGGACGCGTGGGTCTTCGGCCACGGCAGATCCCCGGGGGGCACCCTTCCACCGGCCTCGGGCTCGTGCCCGGGGCGCTACCGCCTTCGGTCGCTGACGGCCCCGGGCTCGTGCCCGGGGCGCTATCGCCATCGGCCCCGGGCACGCCCCCGGGGCATCGTATATATCAGCTCGGCCCCGGGTCCTCTTTGGCCTCGGGCCCGAGCCTTGCCTCCGGGCACTATTCACTGCCTGCCCGGGGCCCACATGTCGGTCCCCGGCAGGCTCTGGACCAACTACTCTGCCACGTGTGAGCGTCTCCTAATGGCCCCCCGTGGACACCCGACTGCTGTCAGAAACCTTTTGACTTCTGAGGGAAGAGTGTGCGCTGAAGTCAAGAAGAGTCAGAGACCCTTGACTTGGAGGCGTGCGCCATCACGTCTCCCCGCTCCATCACATCCCCACGACTCTACCGCCCGCAGCATACCTGCTCCGGCGTGGGCACGGCAGGCGGGGAGGCGAGCGACGGGACGTTCCTCCAACTCCGGCATGGGCGTCGTAGGCGGAGGGGTGCACAGGAGACCTCACCGGAAAATATCTCCTTCCGCGTACCGGCACTGTGGACTCCCCTCGCCTATAAAGGAGGATCCATGCCGTAGACGAACGCAGGCAGCAAAGCTCCAGTCTTAGACAACACAGAGATCTCCTTCTTCCTTAAGTCCGGCCGCTGCTAGAGCGGCCTAAGCACCTCCGAGCTCCCGGAGTTCTCTTTGTAACCACCATACCACATTCATCCACCTCATAGCATACACACAGGAGTAGGGTGTTACGCTCCGGCGGCCCGAACCTGTATAAATCCCCGTGTCTCCTTGTGCGTGCTGTTCAACGTCTTCTCCGCGTATCCTTCTTCTACACCCTGACGCCGGCTTCGCCTGAGAACTACTCCCCTGGCCGAATCTCAAAAAGGGGAGTCTCCCGACTTCCCGCAGTCGAGGTTTCATCCCCCGACAACCAAGGACAGGCATAAACTATCCCCATTGTGGGAAGGGCCATTCACTGTCGCTGAGTGTAACATCCTGAAAATTCGTAATATAAAATTCCGGACCCAAAGTCGGAACCGTCGAAAACCTTTTTCAAAACCTGCATCATGTCAAGTATATTTGTCTAGCAATAGCATTTTATTTATTATATTGGTGCCAGCTAAATAATACAATAAATTAAAAGAAAATAAAATTTAAGAACACAGATGGAAATAAAACCCAAAAAGGTAATTTCCAAGAATTAAAATCAAGTGATAAGAATATTAGATTATAAATTGGTAAATCAATCTAAGGATGTACAAGAAATCATAAATTGAAATTATAAATTGAATTTAGGGCAAAAATTAAATAAAGGAAATGAGTGAGTAAAATCCCAAGAATAAATCTCTAGGAATGGGTTAGAGCCTAAATCGAATTTATGAATAATTCATAAGTTGGAAATCCCATAAAAAAAAAAGGCAAATTAAAAATGGGATTTGAGAATAATTGGAGTTACGAGAAGATACAAAAATAAAATCCCAAGTTGATCCTTGGAATTAATTTAAAGGCTCAAATTAAAATTTGGGATTAAAATTTAAACTGAAATTGGAATTAGAATTATGGATAGTGGATAAATTGAAAATTTGAAATTTAAAAATCAAATTCAGGAAATAATCCCAATTCCCAAAATTCCCCAAAAATCCCCAATCCTCCGCTTTCCCTCTCTGTCTCTCTGTTCCTTTCTTCCTTCCTTTCTTCTCTCTCTCTTCCTTCCTTCCCTCCCCTGCCTCCCCGGCCGTGCGCCTCACCCGACCAAGCCGCGCGCCGCCGCAACCGGACCGCGCCACTGAGACGAGCCGCCGCACTCGAATCGTGTCACCTCCGCCGCGTCGCCGTTGCAAGCCCGCTTCGCGCCCCGCGCCCTGCTGCCTCGCGCCCCGTGCCGAGCCGCCTCGCGCCCCGCGCCAGCAGCGCCGCCGCCCTCGCCGCGCGGCGACCTTGTCCCGTCGCCGCGACCTCGTCCCGTCGCGAATTACGCCGCGCAGCTCGGGCTTCATTGCCGCACCGCGACTTGGTCCCGTCCAGACGCCGCGTCGCCGCTCGCCTCGCAAGCCGCGCCACCGGGAGCACGCAGGCCTCCCCGCCTATAAGAACCCCCGCCGAGCTCCACGCCTCGCCGAGCTCTCCGCAACCAGCGCTCCAACCGCCCTCAACCCCCACCGCGGCGCCGCCGTCGACCTCCTCTGTTTCGCGTCGCCCCGACCGGCCGCCGCCGTTCTCCGCCGCCCGGCCGAATCCGGGTAAGCCCCCTCACCCGTAGCGCCCTAAGGGCAAGCCATAGCTCAGGCCGGGGCCAATCAGCCGACTGCACCACGCCGCTTCGCCGCGCCGTGCACTGCGGAGCCGGGACGCCGCCGCCCTGCGCGCATTTCGCCGCTCCGCTCCACCGCGCTGCCGCCGCCGACGACGGGCGGGTAGTCAGACCCCGGCCGCCGAGTGCCCTCGGGCCTCCCCGGGTCGCCGCCGCGCGCGCTTCCGCCGCCGCTCCGCCCGGGCGCAAGGTAGACGAAGCCCGGGGCTCTGTCAACCCGGCCCCGCCTGTCAGCGACCCCGAGCCTAATCGCATTGAAAAATAATCCGAGTAGTTAATTAAATTAACGGGCCCCGCATGTCAGCGTCTGTGTTCATTTACGTTTTAACCTCTCCGAGTCGGGCCCACCTGTCAGCCTCTCCGCTAGCCAAGGCCGAGGAATTTTTACTGTTACTAATTTAATTTTTTTTTAATTTACAAAACTAATTTTTGATTTCGTTTTTTTGCAGAAATACCCTCTTGCCGTCATGGGCTAAGGCGGTATTTAAAAACCGCCGTGACCCAGGGCGGCGAATGGCCTGGCCGTCAGGGGGGGCTAACGGCGTGGGCCGCCGTTAGCCGGGGGGGCCACGTGGCGTTGCCGCCCATGCATTCGCCGCCGTCCCCCAGGGCGGTTTTTAGCCCAATCGCCGCCCTGGGGGAGGGCGGTTTTTAGCCCTCCCCTATAAAATCCCTTCGCGCACTCGCCGGCGCGTCATTTCCCCCTTCCGCCTCCAGCATTCGTCTAATAGAGCTGAGGCAAAGGAGGAGCAGTACAGCGGTGAAGCTCTCACGGATTTTTGAGTCGAATCCAGGTATTTTTTTGCTCTTCCTCTGTTATGTAGTTAATTTTTTAGACAAGTGTTAATTAGTACTAGACGCGTAGTGTAATACCCGACATAGTATGAAAATATTAGCGGTTTGGCATAACCATCGTTAGTGTTAAATTTATTTGACCGTACTGGAAGAACATAGCGGACAGGTAGTAAATTGTAGATATTTTAGAAAAAAATATGCTCCGCCATGGCCATCGTTGGTATACGTCATTTTGACACGTTAGATAAACCTAGCGTATAACTTTTTTAGCGCCGTTGGGTTAGCTTGTAAAATGTAGAAACGGTAATGGTTTGACTCATACCTATAGCCTTTTTATGGAACGAATATTGATTAGTACAGAGTAATAACTGTAGTGAAAATCTTTTTTGTCAACAGAAATGGCAAATAGAGTTGTATTCGCGATATATCACGGTGAAGGAAATGTCAGAGAAGGACAATATGGGGTAGATTTATCGGAGTTCAACGTAGCACAAAAGGGAATTATAGCTCCAGCTGAGAGAAGTTTTCCTGGAGTTTACAATTGGTTAATGAGGGGATTTGGAGTAGATACTCAAGTAAATGGAATTACGGTGTACGCACTGGTTAGCTGGGCTGTGGAAGATTTTTGGTGGGAATTGATGCCAATAGATTCGACGGCCAGCTGGGTATTTTTTGTGGAGAGTGCACTACAGCGAGGATGGGCACCGAGCATCCTAGTGGTAGTGCATGACAGGGTCAGCATTGATCAGGCTGGTCCAAGTACAGCGGAAGGGCCCGATGAAACAGAGGAGCAAAATGAGGCAGAAGACGAGGGTGCCGGAGAAGAAGGAGGCCAAGAAGACATGAGACCGGGGGGGTTTGGAGATGAAGGGGAGAGACACCCAGGTCTAGTACAGGAGATGGAAATTGAAGACTCAGAACCTGAGCATATGGAGGATGATGATTCTTCAGAGGACGATGTATACCCGGCAGAATGGGACAACGAGGACTTCTCCGGACTTGTTGTCTTAGAGGGACACACCGTGGCATGGGAGTATCGGCAGAATGAAGTGGTGCAAGGTGCTAGATACGTCGAAAAAGTACAGTTGACAGAGGTTGTGAAGATGTGGGCCGTGTCACTTGAGAGGGAGTTCTGGGTATCCAAGTCCACCAGATCAGTGTACGAAGTGAAATGTGCAAGTTCAAGCGATGGATGTCCATGGAGGATGTATGCATCCAGGAAGAAATATGACGACTGTTGGTCCGTGTCAATCGTGATGAAGCACAACTGCCATCTTCCGGGTGTTCAGAAGTACCACAGGAACATATCATCTGCATTCATCGCTTCAGAGCTGTATTATGCTGTTGTGGAGAACCTCCGGTTCGAGCCCAAGTCAATTATCAGGCGCATTGAGGAGAAGTACAAGTACACCATTACATATGCTAAGGCATGCAGGGCCAAATAGAAGATAATTGAAAGGAGATTCGGCAGTTTTGAAGCTTCGTACAATAATTTGCCTCGCCTACTAGAAACCATCTGTGCGAGGAATCCTGGCAGCTACTCCGAAATCAAAACTTTCCCATCGTTAGCAAATCCTGGGCAGAGCGTCCTTCAGCGGGCCTTCCTCTCTCTGCAGGCGTGCATATTTGCATTTCTTCATTGCAGGCCCATTCTCTGTATCGATGGCACGCTCCTAACTAGAAAATACAGAGGGCAAATGTTGACGGCAATCGGAGTAGACGGGAACAACCAAGTGTTGCCTGTGGCCTTTGCCTTCGTCGAGAGCGAGAACATAGAGAGTTGGTACTGGTTTCTGAAGCTGGTTAAGGAAAAGGTGGTGGGGATGAGGCCAGAGGTATGTCTCATACATGACCGTCATGCAGGGATGCTGCGTGCAATTGAGGAGCTGCGAAACAGTTGCGTAGACAAGGGATACCCTCCGGTGTGGGAAGATGTAAAGAGCAGATGGTGCATGCGTCACATGGGCGCAAACTTTTATAAGCAGTTCAGAAACAAGGAGCTGATGGCCATGTTCAAACGTTTGTGCGCCCAGAATCAACATAAGAAGTTCAATGAGCTGTGGAGTAGACTTGATGAGCTGACAGCCAAACATAGAGGCGAGATTTCTACAAGACCCGCAGCTAGAGGTGTTGACGGCCCTGAAGCTCTAGGTGCACTTCCCACCGATGACGGTACATTCAGAAGGAGGCCCGGTTCCTCGGTTAGCAGATTTTCGCAGTGGATCGAGCACAAGCCGAAGGAGAAATGGGCATTGCTATACGATGAAGGTGGAGCAAGGTACGGCATAATGACCACGAACCTTACAGAGGTCTATAACTGGGTCATGCGTGGTGTGAGGCAACTCCCCCTTGTTGCCATTGTGGAATTCATCCTACATGGAATAGATACATACTTCCACGACAGGTGCAGACAGAATGGCCCCGATGGAAACTTTTGGTTCGGCACCAAAATGACAGAGTACCTTGAGGAGAAATGCAAGAAGGCAAGAGAGCACTGAGTCCGAGTGCAGGGCACACGAGAGCATAGATTTGAGATATTATGTGCCGACAGGTCCAGGCGTGGCATATTCGCAAGGAAACCTGTGCAAGAGTGTATCCTAAAGGAAGATGGGACATGCAAGTGCTCCTGCCGGAAACCAAGCTTGTACCACAAGCCCTGTTCTCATGTCATTGCCGCTTGCGGGGAGTGCGGCATTGATGAACGCCAATATGTGTCCCCGTACTTTAAAAAGGAAGCAATTATGCATACATGGAGTACTGAGATCTTTGGTTTCGGCATCGTCGGCACTTTCACTGAAGACACAAGCCCAGTTTATTACATCCCTAACCTGACGAAGGCAAGGAACAAGGCAGGCCGCCGTCGAACACGGAGGATTCGCAATGATATAGACGAATCCGAGGCCGGCGTTAGCGCTCAACATTGCAGTAGGTGTGGAGAGGAGGGACATACCTACAAGAAGTGCACGAAAGACGTCGAGGCCCCAAGTGCAGTGGAAGTTCCTATGGAAGGATCAGGCGCCGATGGAAGGCGGCCAACTGGGGAAGGCACCACTGATAGGCAGCGTCATCGCAGGCGTCCTCGTGCACCTTCGGGTTATGTTGTGTAGTATAGCCGCTGGTTGCTGATGTAATCTCCCTGTAATGTGTACCAATATGCATGTATTGCTATCTGATTTTCGTTTTAGTGTGGGCCAGATCGGCGTGTCATATGTATTGTCGTCTGTTGAAATGTGCTCTTTATTTTCACTTTGCCAGTGCTAGCCTTTTAAAAGTACTTTGCTGTCTGTTAATTTTCTGACTGTAATGCACTATGTTTAATTGAGCTAATCCGTTCCGCTTCTTTTTCCTTGCAGGTATGGACTACCAGACGCCTGAGCTGCTGGATCACGCCACCGATCAGTCCCATCGGTCGTTTCTCTCGGCGGTACAGAACCTCGAGCTCGGTACCTTACGTCCTCGACCTTCTAGGCGACTCCTTCCCGTGGACGACAGGTTCACGACTAGGTACGTACGAACGTTGTACTGTGAAGCTGCATATGTCAACTTACTAACTTGCTTTGTTTTGATTGTCAGGTTGCAGGAGGCAGGCCTTCTGCCGCTGTGTAGGCTGGTAGCAGCCGCAGTGGGCCCAAATGACCCGGCGAAGAAGTGGGGTATCAACCGGTCGCTGATCACAGCTCTTGTGGACCGGTGGAGACCGGAGACACACACCTTCCACCTCCCATGTGGTGAGATGGCCCCCACGCTGCAGGACGTCAGCCTCCTCCTTGGGCTGCCTCTAGTCGGTGATGCGGTGGGCCCAGTTGATGGGATCCAGGCATGGCAAGACGACATCCTGCAGCGGTTCGCCCCGGTTCACCGTGCTCCGGGGCTTCCCCTCGTCAGCGAGATCTCCCCGTACACGCATGCGGGCCCCTCTCAGGCTTGGGTACTGAGCTACACGGTAAGAATGCTTTCTTGTTGTTTTATGTTCGTCCTTCAGTCCATACTAGAATTACAGTGCCAACTTCCTTATATGTTACTACAGTCTGATCAGCTAGACCCGGAGGCCGACGCGTACTCACTGCAGAGGAGCCTGGAGGCGTACCTGTTGTGGCTGTTCGGGTGGGTGATGTTCACCAACTCGCACGGCCACGCAGTCGACAAGGGCTTGATCCCTTACGCGAGGGAGATAGCCGACGCCGAGGACGGTGCTGTTCCCCAATACAGTTGGGGATCGGCAGTCCTTGCCGCCACGTACAGGGGTATGTGCGACGGCTGCAGGAAGACCGAGCTAGAAGCGGGCTTCACAGGTTGTCCACTCCTCCTACAGCTCTGGGCGGCAGAGCGGTTCGCAATCGGCCGCCCCGTGGTGGACCACAGTCCGTACAAGTCGACCCTATACGTGGATGTCCCACCGGAGGACTATCCGACGATGGGGACGGTGTGGTGTCGTCGTGAGGTATGTTCGGTGTTAGAACCGTCTCGGTTTTTTATGTTACTTGGACTAACGAGAACTCTTTACCTGTTTGTAGCGTCGGTACGCTCACGTGCAAGTGCAGAAGTCGTACCCAGACTTCGTCATGGAGTTCGACAGGATCATGGACGACGACGTTGTCTAGGAGCCATACAGCGCCGAGGCGGTGAACGCGCGTGCGCCGCTTGGGCTATCGTCCCTCTGCACCAGGGACCAGGTGTACTTGCTGACGATGACGCCGATGCTGTTCGACATTTCTGTCGAGCCGCACTGCCCGCAGCGTGTGATGCGGCAGTTCGGTATGCGACAGACCTTCGGCCATCCACAACGCTGGGGCGTACCGCAACACGTTCACAGGTATGTGTGGAAATGAATATTCCGTATTGTTATGCATTGTGTCACCGGTTGTGCCCTGTAGGTTAAATCGGCGTGGCCAGGCTGCTGGTAGGTTGTGGAGACCCACCGTCATCGAGGACATCAACGACTGGCTCATAGCCACGGAGGACGTCATCACGGAGATGTACCCCCACACAGCCGCCAGGTACAAGCAGTACCTTTCCTAGTACCAGGCCCATACCAGACTACGGGTGATGTTCACTCCCGGGGCTCCACTGGCGCACGTTGCGGGGGTGCGAGACGCATACCCGACACACTGCGACCAGGACTACTTCCGCGCGGTGAGTCAATGGTTTTCATACTATTTTCAATGGTAGTTACCACGCGCAACTAACCACGCATGTCATGCTGAACAGGCGAACGATGCTAGGCAGGTCCACACGGAGCTCGGCCTACTGCGGCAGCGCCTCGAGGCTGGCATCCCTCTCACGCAGCAGGAGCAGACGATCACGTTCGGCCGGATGTGCAACACGATGCGCTCGGTCGTCCGTGCTCTGACTTGTCATCGTTCCGATGCAGCCCCACCGATGCAGATACATATGCGAGGTCCCCATGGTGAAGGGACATCGGCAGGAGCGGCGGGTTCTGCAGGGGCCAGTACGTCGTGGGGAGCAGGTCCTTCTGGTACCGCCGGAGGATCGAGGTCGGCAGCCTCCATGATCGGGCGAGGATTGTCAGGTACGTCATGTTTGAACCTATTCTCCATAACTAGCTGCACTTTTTATTCGGCTGACATGAACTTTTCTTTACCAGACCCACGCGGCAGATCTCACCACCACCTAGGGGACACTAGGCGGGGATCTGCCCGGAGCACCTTTGCTTGGATCTCTACCGAGGACGACCTCGTTCTGGAGCAGGACGTGATCAGTCATCACAGCTCGAAGGTGCACCGCACACACAGCCGCACGACGCTGGTGCTTCCCCTATTGCTTAGGTGATCCGAGCCACCCATGGGGTACCGGCGGACCGCCTGACGTACTCGTGCGGGCATGTGCGAGCGCAGCCTTGGAGGATGAGGAGGCGTATTGTTAACGCCAAAATTTGGCACGGCTCATATCAGATTCGGTAAAGATAGAAGCTATATCAACCGGAGGAAATTAATCCAGAAGAAACCGGATTTGAGAAGGAATCGTGAAGACCACGTTATGGAAGTTATTTATCTTATCTATTAGATAGTTTTATCTTTTAGGAAACCTGATCTCTTGTCCGATCAAGTCTGTTAGTTTTCCTTTTTTAGTTAGGAAAGTCCTGTTCCGTGTCCTATAAGGACTCATATAACTCGGGGTATAAATACGTATGCTCGGGCACCTTGTAAATTATCCACACAGATCAATCAAATTCGGCGCATCGCCACCCTTTCGACGGGTTCTTGCTTCTCGAGCGGGGCTGCATCGGTTAGGTCCGAACTCCTGTGAGAGGGTAAGACTCGTCACCCCTTACCCAGGTGTATCTGCCCTGTCTACGGCTGCATCGGTTCGGTCCGACCTCTTAGGCCGATCAGGTATACCACATCACGCGTGCGTAGATCTTATCAGCTTACTGGGGGCGATTTATCATCAGTTCGTGCTGCATCGGTTGGGTCCGACCTACTGAGCTGCCAGCGATAAATCGTTCCTGCTAGGTTGATGGTTTTTGCGCAAGTGTCTTATCGGAATGTATAGCCGATAAGTTATCTTATTACATCACTGTTGCATTAGGTCTATCTGCTTGTTGAGGTTCCTTTATTATTATCGATCTGTGCTGCATCAGTTAGGTCTGAACTACTAGATCGATAATAATAGATTTATCCTTGTCGAGTCGATCGGTGTATATGCGACGTTCTATCGGAGTGCTTAGCCGATAGGTTATCTTTTTATAAAGCCGACTGTATTATCTTTACTATTTTGGTCATCTATATTATTATCGGTTTTCTAGCTGATGCACATGTGTTTCCTTGGCAGTCGGCTGGCTTTATCATCGGCTTCTAGCCGATGCACATGTTATACTGACAGCTTATCTATTTGCTTATAGCGTTATCGGTTTCCTAGCCGATACACAGGTGCCATCGGCCATCGGCTACAAGGGGCCTGTATCAGTCCGTATCGGCCGATAGCCGATGTGCAATTGCTGCTGACCCGAGTATGAGCACGCCGAGGACAAGGGCCCGGGTACAGGCGTATCCGATGTGTGAGCACTGTTGGCGCCATCGGCTGAAGGAAGACTTTATCGGCTTATTGGCCGATCGCTGCTGGTAGCCGGACGCGGGCACGAGGTCCCGGGCTCAGGCAACAGACGAGAACCCGAGCATGGGCAACAGGCAAAGACCTGGGCGCGGACACAGGCGAGGGCCTGGGCAAGTCGGGCAGTCGGTTCAGGGGAATTCGGTACAGGAGCTATCGGCAATCGGTTGGAAGGAGTCTACATCAGTATGTCGGCCGATTGATTCACTGAATTAATATTTTCTCCTTGTCAATTATTGGGTCAAATTGACTGGCACGCCTGCGAACCTCAAGATTTTAGGACCTGCACTGGAGCTAAGTAGATCTCCCAGGCCTTCGTATGTTCAATCGCATCAAACCAGATCATCAACAAGCTTCTTGGCACACCCGGTGGTTTTTGGTACGAACACGTATGACCTAGGGGCTATTGTTGTATTTATTTATTTATAGGTCTCGCATAACTTGTTTAAAATTTTCATGTCCATATTCACCCCCTCTAGGCTCGATCCCACCCTTCAGATCTGACCTTTCACAAATATTTACAACGGTACTCCGTCCTGTCTGTACCATTTTAAAAGGACAAACCACTTTCGGCGCATACTATGCGCGAGTACGGACCACCTTTACTTGCATAATATAGGCCACGCGTGCGCCACATTGCGACAAGCGAGCTTTCGGCGCATCGCTTTAGTCATGCGTCGTCACAGGCATTCTGAATACATGGTCGGCCACTTCAACCGCTTTTTGCATATGCATGTCCCTTATATTTTGACCTGTACGTCTCATAAGAAAATAGACGCACGACAACCTATATAAAAGCACCATCATAGTAGCAGAGGGCCTTCACCCAGGCCCTCGGGCAAACTTCGCACCGTTTATGAACTACGGCCACTACCTGCCTCACTAGTTTCCTTTTCTTCTCGTAACAGCATCGAACAATGTCTCCTACACCTCTTTTCGTGGAGGATTACAACTGGTGATATTTAGGTTTCACTTTGGTACTGCCACCTTGGGCTGAACGCTCGATATGCCTTTGTGGTGACCGTTGCCGGCTATGCGTATCTCATAAGGAGGAGACTTACGGCTGGAGATATTTCGAGTGCGTGCACCAGAGTCCCTAGGTACGTGTTTCAGTCAAGTCTTTTTCATATTCGTTTTTACGCCCACGACTCTTATACCAGGATATTTACCTTAACAGACCGAGGGAAGATATTACGGCTTCATCGAGTGGATTGACAACGGCAACCCGGAATATGACTACCTCCCGTTAGACGAAAGCATGGCGCAATACATGGCCAGGAGGGCGGAGCACGAACAACGTCTAGAGCTAGAAGGGGCAGACTGGAGAAATCGACCTCTCGGACTACCGCGATGGGAGGACCGTCCAACGTGCGCTTGTGGTGATCGTTGCCAGGTCGTCAGGTCCAGAAGGCCAGGAACTCTGCGACGCAGAAGCTTTGTTTGTCCGAACATTCTCGACGATGATATCGATGTAAGTTCAAGCCGCACCTTACTTCTTGCAGATAGTTTACCTTCACCAAACGTGACGAATTTACTAATCAAACTCGTCCCACAGGATCCTCCCAGGAGGTGTCAATTCAGACAATGGATTGACAATTTCACGCCGTCAGATCTATCACGGCACTGAAACATGCAACCAGAATCACCAGCCAACTACAGCCTATCTAGATTGTACCATGAACGAATCGCTCGCTTTTCTAGGAACCGATGACTAGAACGAGCGGATACATTATACTGCTCATAATGTAGTATCCCTTGTTGTATTTCGTAATATGGGTGTTGCATTCATCATACCGCAATGTGAACGGCTCGCATCTAGCTAATATCACTATGCTATTGTACGTGCACTGCGTTAAGTATCGACCGAGTGGATGACGAATAATATAATATATCGTCTCCCAATGTCGAATTAAAAATCATTCAGTACGTACATGTTAATGCCAAAATTTGGCACGGTTCGCGTCGGACTCGGTTAAGGAAAGAAGTGATATCAGCCGTTGGGAGCTAATCCAGAAGAAGCCGGATTTGAGAAGGAATCGTGAAGACCGCGTTATGGCAGTTAATTACCTTATCTATTAATTAGGTAGTTTTGATAATTTTTAGGAAACCTGATCTCGTATCCGATCAGGACTTGTTATTTTTCCTTTTATAAGATAGGAATTCGTGTGCTGTGTCCTATTAGGACTGTAATAACTCGGGGTATATATACGTATGCCTGGGTAGCTTGTAAATTATCCACACAGATCAATTAAACTTCGGCGCATCGCAACCCTTTCGACGGGTTCTTGCCTTCTCGAGCGGGGCTGCATCGGTTAGGTCCGAACTCCTGCGAGAGGGTAAGACTTGTCACCCTTACCAGGTGTATCTGCCCTGTCTACGGCTGCATCGGTTCGGTCTGACCTCTTAGGCCGATTAGGTATACCACATCACGCGTGCGTAGATCTTATCAGTTTACTGGGGGCGATTTATCATCAGTTCGTGCTGCATCGGTTGGGTCCGACCTAGTGAACTGCCAGTGATAAATTGTTCCTGCTAGGTTGATGGTTTTTGCGCAAGCGTCTTATCGGAATGCATAGCCGGTAAGTTATCTTATTACATCACAGTTGCATTAGGTCTATCGGCTTGTTGAGGTTCCTTTACTATTATCGATCTATGCTGCATCAGTTAGGTCTGAACTACTAGATCGATAATAATAGATTTATCCTTGTCGAGCCGATCGGTGTATATGCGACGTTCTATCGGAGTGCTTAGCCGATAGGTTATCTTTTTACAAAGCCGACTGTATTATCTTTCCTATTTTGGTCATCTATATTATCATCGGTTTTCTAGCCGATGCATATGTGTTTTCTCGGCAGTCGGCTGGCTTACTGTTTTGCTTATCTATTTTATCATCGGCTTCTAGCCGATGCACATGTTATACTGACAGCCTATCCATTTGTTTATAGCGTTATCGGTTTCCTAGCCGATACACAGGTGCCATCGGCCATCGGCTACAAGGAGCCTACATCAGTCCGTATCGGCCGATATTCGATGTGCAATTGCTGCTGGTAGTCGAACGCGAGCACGAGACCCGGGCGCGGATACAGGCGGGGGCCCGGGCACGAGCATAGCGGCGATCGGCTGGAAGGAATCCGTATCGGCTTGCTGGCCGATTGGATCAGTAATCTAATTTCTTCATCTCCTTGTCAATTGCGGGGTCAAATTGACTGGCACGCCTGCGAACCTCAAGATTTTAGGACCTGCACTGGAGCTAAGCAGATCTCCCAGGCCTTCGCGTGTCTCTAGGCGCCGAACCAGATCGTCAACAAGCTTTTGGCACGCCCGGCGGTTTTCGGCGTCAACAGTACATTACGCAAAAATTGGGAAAAAAATTCATAGGCCCTAACATTCTGTTCTCTGGGGTCCTAAGCCCCTCACGTAAACGGACCGACCTATTACATGTCCATTAATTAAGTTTTACCGAAAATAAACTTGAAAAAATGATTAGTACGATTTTACAAACCAACGCCCACCATCGTCGGATTATAAAAAAAACTTCAAAAAACATACCCAACCACGATTAAAACTAAATTTTGTGAAGCGTGTAGGCGAAAGACGGGGAGGAGAGGATTGCGAGTGCCGATCCGGACATACGAGGAGTGGAATGCGAGTGGTGATCCGGAAATACCCTCAGTTTGACAAGTTTTCTTCACGACGTGAACAATCTATGATATTTGGTTTTTTTTAACATCGACCCAATAAATGCAATGGCACAATAAATAGAATTTAAGAATCTAATTTTGAGAAATAAATTTTCAAAATTTTTGGGGTCAAAAATTAGCAAGAAAATTTTCAAATTTGGTAATTTGCAAATGGCTCCAGGGGGCCGAGGCCTGGGCTAGGCAATGGTCCGATCGGGAGGGGGCAACGGTCCGATCGGGGGTATTCAGACGGTCCGATCCCTAGACGGACGGTCCAATCTGGGGCAACGATCAGTCCGATCAACGGTCCAGTTCGAGGGCAACGCTCCGATCGTGTGCATTCGGATGGCCCGATCCCTGGGCGATGGTCCGATCTTGGCCAATGGTCAGTCCGATGAACGGTCCGATTCGAGGGGCAACGGTCCGATCGGAGGATTCGGACGGTCCGATAATTAAGCGGACGGTCCAATCCGACGGGCAATGGTCCGATCCGGGGATTCGGACGGTCCGATCATGTGCGGCACGGTCTCGCATGCATTCACCGCCCTGGGGGACGGCGGCAAATGCATAGCATTCGTCGCCGTCCCCCAGGGCGGCAACCCACGTGGCCCCCCGGCTAAGGCGGCCCACCGTTAGCCTCCCCTGACGGCCAGGCCATTTGCCGCCTGGGCCACGACGGTTTTTAATACCGTCTGGCCCACGCGGCAGAGGGTATTTCTGCCAAAAAAACGAAATAAAAAATTAGTTTTGTAAATTAAAAAAATTAAATTAGTAACAGTAAAAATCCGAGGCCGAGGCATTCGGCCCAGCGGGCCGTGCCCCCGTGTCACCTCCACTGCTGTCTCGTTGGCCGATACTGTTCCAAAGGCGCAATATAATTCCCAATATCGAATTCAAATATTAGAGTTTAATATCTTTTGATTCCAGAGTCCGATTTAGACGAAACTTGTTTCTAAATTCATATAAATTCAAGATCTACCCAGTGGTATATAATTCATAATTTTATCGAATATAATTTAATTATAGGTTAAATAATCAATAAAAAGGGAACAATGATTACTAATGAAATAAATAGAGTTAAGTATAATAGGAACTATTTAGTATAAAAGAAGAAGTATAGTTTTAAATTAATAAACCATAGAAAATTCTAAAATACCATCAAACCCATAACTTATAAAATACCATTATTACAACTAAACCCATGTCATATAAGATGGCCATAATAGAACTTTAGCCGTATTCTATAAAATCCAAAACCAGATGAACTATCCCTGTAAAAAGACCTAACCTCTTTTATATCAAGTAATTCAACCTTTAGTAAGTGGCTAACAATCCATCCTTAATCCAACCCTAATTTAATTTGAATGTCTTTTTGATTTTATTTGAATTCCTTTTGGGTTCAAATTAATCGTTGCTCATAAAATTCCGAGGTCGACGCCAACTCAAGCGAGTCCCAAGACCCCCAAGGCATCGATCAAGGCAAGTCATCATTCCCTTTGAGCGTGTTGAACCCGCTTGCGAAATTGATTCTATTGCTAATAAACATGCATGCGATAATGGAGTTCCTAATTGATATTTCATGCCATTCCTTTGATAATTATTTATCATGTTCCATTGTACCCTACATTTATTGTATATTGTTAGTCAATTATGACAAATGGTTAGTCATGCTACTAGCTGCATTACACTCATGTTTATTCAAATACTATTACTTTACTTGGGGCGATTACTTGGGGAAAGTGATTGCAAAATTGGCAAGTGGAGACATGAGCGCCACAATGCCATAAAATGATATAATGCAGGTAATGCAAAACTGAGAAATAAACAAATGTTTTAGATCGGGGTAGCATGGTGGATTTGGGTGGATTTCTAGGAATGGATGGTCGCCGCCCTAGTCGATTAAGGACTGAGCCATGCAGCTATACATGAAACGACCCTAGTACGACCATGCTTCTCGAATGGGTATAGGCCTAGCATAGTAAATAGCCAAGTGGAGGCGGTACCCAAGCCGTTGTGGTTTCACTTAGATGCAGATGGATAGCCTATTTATAGCAGGCAGTTAGCCCTTGATCAACTTAATCTAAATCGACTTAATAAATGTGTTTTCCTCCTCAGGAACGCCAGAACTCCTCTCACTGCTAGAAACGCACCACTAGAGTGCATGAGGACTCAAGTTCATGGAGCGGGTACTGCCAAAGCTAGGTTATCGAAATGCTTTGCCATGACGAGCCTCATTTGTTGGGCAAGTCATGGAGCATGGGAAAAGCATACATCCACTACAGTGTGAGTCAATTAAACTATTCGAATTGCCGTACTCACGGTTATGAGCACCGGGACATGGCATACACTTGGCTAGTTTTCAAATACTTGAACTCTGAAAAAGGGATAGGATATTGCATGATGCATGAACTAGGAGAACAACTTCTCGGGAGGCAAGAAGGGGTAGACTTCTAGAAAATCATGACGCAACAGTGGCGGTAAGCTGTTCCAATGAAACCAGGGAATGGTGGACAAAACCCCTATTGTAATTAATTCAACCATGGATTAAAATTTGATTAGTCAGCTAGGTCTTAGGTTTGTGAAATTATTTGTGAAATGAGCTTGAGCAAAACCAACCCCGAGCCATCCTTTGATATACCTTCTGCACTTGCATAATACCATGATGGCTTGTTGAGTACGGTGGTTGTATTCATGCTTGCTTAAATCATCAGTGCTAGAAGATGAAGTTATGGAAGACCCCTATGCCCATTACCCAGAGGAGGGAGATGGAGGAGAAGACACCCAGTAGGTCCTAGTTCAGTCGTTGCTTGTGGCTAGGGCGATGCCGCTGCCTTTTGTATCCGCTGCCTTATCTTCTTCTGTGTTTGGTTGTATCCGGACTTGTTGGTCCTAACTGACTTTATTAGCCTTCGGGCCTACCATTGTAATAACATTTGTAAGACTTAAGCGTATGTGCACTGTGATGCCGCTATTTCTGTATTCGTATGTACTATCTACTTGATCTAGGGAAATGGTACGGATAAAATACGAAGGTTTCCTGTACCAAAAGCAAGGGGCCGACACTGAGGTTACTCGACCGGGTGTCTACCAACTAAAGACTGAAGACGGCGTCCTCATCAATAACTCCTGGAATATAGAACAGCTATGTCCTTTCTATACCTAAATCTTGTACTTATATCCGATATACACATGAATAAAGCTATTCTCTTCTCCTTTGACTCACTACTTTGCTTGCTTCAACCGAGTACTGAGTTGGGGGCTACATGTGTTACCCACTTCGTTCTGGGTACTACTTAGTCGGATCCGAAAGGCTTGTGCGAACCTTAAACGTGCTGACTTGAGTATAGCTGCTACGGGACGCATACCTTTTAAATTGTGTCACCACCAACTCAGCATACACTAACGGGTTACGCAAGTCTAATGAAGGATCGACTAGGGAAACTACTCGACAGATTCATATGCACATACACAAAAGTTATTTACAGAGCTTAGTAGTATTTTCCAATAGACACAAGCTGCCTAATAGTTTGTTCTTTACAGCCCCAGATCCTGGGCGATGGTCTCCGCAACTGGCCTGGCTTGGCTCACTAGCTCCATCGCCTCCTCGGGTGACGTCCTGTCGGCAAAGCCCTCACCAATGGCTTCCAGATCAATCCTGGTGTATATGAACTTCGCCATGGCCAAGGTCTGCGCGACACCGATCGCTACCCGTTCATCCGAGTACCTCTTTAGGATACTCGGGCCTTCAACGAGTCATTCGGTCACCTAGCTAACGGAGCTGGAACTTGAGCCGGGATGGTAGGGCTCCATAATGTCTGTAACGCCCCAAAAATTCCACTAATTAAAAATTGATTTTGGGTAAATGGAAATACAAGAATACATTAAAAATTTTGTCTGTAAAAGTGTTTTAATAAAATTTTGAAATTTTTCAATATTAAAAATCCTAAGGTTAAAATTTTAAAATAAATGCTTGAGTGCTTTTATATTCCAGGGTTTTGTCAGAATATTTTAAGCGTTTAAGTATTTATAACATTAAATACATCGTGTTTCGTGGTAGCATTTACTATCGGTAAATTCCCCATGATTTAATAAACCCTCTGAAATTTTCTCAGAATTTTTGGAGCTACATAATTAATTTTAATGTAATAAAGATCACTGCAATAATTAAATAAATATAAAATAAATTCCTTTTCTTTTCGCCTCTTTGGGTCGTTTCTGTTCCAGCTCTTTGATGTTCCCCGTTCATCTTGAACATCGATCCCTTTTCCTTTCTAGGGTTTTGTGCCGTTTCCGAAACCCTAGTGTCCCCTCGATAACCCTAAATCCGAAGTCGTCGGATTTATTCGTCTCCCGAAACCCTAAAATCCTTTGTTTCTGGATCTAGGATTCCCCTTATCCAAAATATCTATTCTTCGCTTTGCTATAAATTCTAGTTATATCCTTGAACTCCTCTTTGTCGAATTAAATCCAAATTCTCAGTCACCCGATATATCTCTAAATCTCAGTTCCGACAAATCAATCCCGTCAATTCTTTGATCCTTGAATATTTACAATATTTGAAATATCTCATTTTTCCAGTTCCCAAGAAAATACTCTAATTTTTCCTCATCCCCAAAGTCCATTTATTCCTTAAATATTCCGATCCGTCGATCTGCGAAATAATTTCTTTCCGTTTTATCGGATTCCCGAATTATTTTCGAGATCTGATTTCCCTAAATAACCTTTGATAAAATACCCTCAATTCCCTCGGATCCCTTGAGATATTTTCCCCCTTGCCGATTTCCTCCACAAAATCTCGGGGATCCGAACATATATATATATATATATATATATATATATTCTGGTATCCGAATATCTCGAAAAACTCCAAATATTTCCATAATTTTGGTTTGGAAATATTCCTCAAAAATTGAATTCCAAATTTCCGGATTTTGGGAATTTTCCAGAAAACCCCCTCTCTTTCCCTTTTCTTTCCTTTCTTTTCCTTTCTCTCCTTTCTTTTCTTTTCTTGTTTCCCCAGGCGCACTGTTCATCTTCCCCAGGCCCTCTCCTCGTTCCTCCTGCTGCCGCTCGGGTTGAGCTCAACCCGGCCTCCCTCGGCCTGTCTCCCTCCTGGCCAGCAGCCGCCGCAGCTCCCCGGCCTTCGCGCGCCGCCTCGCCCGCGCCATCCTCTCGGCCTGGCCCGCTGAACGCCGCCGCCTCGGCGCTGGACCTGCCCGCTGGCCGGCTGCCCACAGAGACGCCGCCGCCGCCTACTTAAAGCCGTCCCCCGCTCGATGCCCTAGCCGTGCCGCCAGCCCTAGCCGCGCTAGCCCTACGCACCTGCCACTGCATCTCTGCCGCGTCGCTTGCACGCCGCCGCGCTATCTGCTCCGGCCGCCGCCTCACGCAGCTCGCCAGCCACCGCCCACGCCGCTGCTGCTGTGCCGCCATGGCCGCGTTGCCGCTGCAGCTGCACCCCTACCGCCGCCGGCGCGCCCTAGCCCCTGCCTGCGCTGTCTGCTACAAGCCGCCGCCTGAGTGCCGCCGTCGCCCGCATCTGCCGTGGCGCTGCCGGGTGCTGAGCCGCCGCGCCTCGCCGTCGTTTCCTGCCGCCGGTGAGCATCTATTCCGCCGCCCTCACCTAATGGCTGTCGTCGCCGGTCGTCCCCTTTTGCCTCGCCGTTCAGGTTCCCATGCAGGTCATCGGTGCACCATCATCTTTTTCCCGGCGCCATGTCACGTCACCCCGTACCCGTCGGTCTCGGCGTCGCCGTCCCTCGCCGGTGCCGCACAACTTCCCCGTTCGCCGTTCGACATCGGTCCACCGTCGGATTGTTGCCATGGATCGGTCGTCGCCGTTCATACCCGGAAATCCGCTCCGATTCAATCTGATCTAATCCAATCCAATTTGATCAGATCCGATCCGAGCCGGTCTCATCTGTTGAATCCACAAGACCAGTCTCAGACACATAAAATGTTGATTTAATCTCGACCCTAGGGTTTCTCGAGGTTGATCCCATCTGTTGGAATTCCTTTTATTTAACCCCTCCGCCACGTCAGCCCTAATCGCTATGTCAGCGTTCGCATCGTCGCCACCTCACTCGGCCAACTCCGTCGGGTCTCTACCCATCCCTCACCTCAGATCTGTGAGTCAGTCTATGATTGTGGGCCCCGCTCTCGTCTCTAGTACAAAAATAATTCTTTTAGTTTAATTTCCGAGGGAATATTCCTGAGAATATTCCTATTCAATTCCTTTCGGATAATCTTTGAATTCAATATTCCGGAAGTCGTAATTTCTCCGTTCGAACTCCAATTCGACCCATTCTTCTTCCTAAATTTAGATAAAATAATAATCTAATTGTTTATGTACTTTATTGTATTGTTTAGTTGGAGTTTCTTAGGTTTTTTATCGTTTTACGTGTAGTCGCGTTTAATCACCGATTTGAAGGATCTCGAAGACCAAGGAAGAGTCCGGAAGAGTTCGGAGGATCTGCGGAAGACGTTTGCGTTTGTAAGGCAAGTCACACAACAAATCTCCTTGAGCATGTTGATCCCATTTGCGAAATATATTTTTATTTCAACATTATTGCATGAAATGCTTTAGAATGACATTATTCGGGTATTTAATATAAACCCTATGTCTGTTGATTATTACGGCCATGTTGATATTGACTCATATACCTTGAAACCCTGGGTTTATAATGTTGACTAGCTAGATGCTTAATTATTTATCCGGCCAGATTATTTAGGATTTGCTTAGCCATGCCTAGAAACTTTAGCGTCATTTTATGTGAGAAAACTAATGGCTCACTCATCATTAATTAATGGTTAATGACCTTTGTTTTCACGACAGTGAGTCGTGGCTAGTTAATTAATTGTGACAACTAAAACTTGACCGAATGGTGGGTTGTGAGCATCAGGATTGTGTTGTTGCTAGTGGTACTCATAGCAGTTAAGGACTGGTTCACAGGCTACTTGTTGCGAAGCATTTATCATACGAACCACAAGCCAGAATGGGCAACGGCTGGATTTGTAGTGTAGCATATCCCAGTAGGAGACACCATGGTGTGTCTAGTTGATAGGTGGTAGTGTCAATAAATCCACAATGGCAGTGCCAATAAGACCAGATGTTTGGGAGCCAAGAGTTTCTCTAGCCTGGAGGTCTGGCCACCTCTACTGGGGACTTGACGGGTGGTCATTCTGTTGGGCATGTTATACGAAAGGTCTTGTCACGGTTTTCCCCTTTGCAGTACCATGGTGGTATTTCGGGGCATGGTAACATATGTGGAATTGTGTCTTGTGGGTAAAGTTGTACACCTCTGATCAGAGTAAAACTATTTGAATAGCCGTGCTCACGGTTAATGAGCGAGCCTATCAATGTTTTCTGTGATTAGTCCCATACTACTTATAAATGATGGCAATAAATGATGGAATCCTGGTATCTCCAGTTTGGAGAAGTTATGGTTTGGGCCTGGACAGCGATGGAGCGTTGTTCAGAGATGGATTTAATATTGATTATTAATTGAACTACACTATTTCTGATGCTTTTAAATGCAAATGATTTAAATGTTGTTTTATGCAAATGAGCCATACTAAGCCTGTCTTTGGTATCCTATTGCATTATTTTGCATTTCCCTAGTGTGGCTTGTTGAGTATAGTGGGTGGTACTCAGTCTTGCTATATATTAATCATCAGAGTGAAGATTTAGCAAGGAGGAGAAGTTCAGTGTTTGGCTTATACCCTAGTTGAGCTACCTATGGCTTGGTGCTGCTGCTTCGCTAGTTGCCGTTCCGCTGCTGTTTCTTCTGTGCGAGGACTAAGTGCCTCTGTTGTAAGTATTTATCGTTATTTCGGTTTTGGTTATGTTTATCAATTATTGATTTGTGTACCTCGACTGATTCCTGAACGAGGATTTATTGCACAAATTAGCTTTAGAAATTCTGGTGAATTTCTGGGCATGACAATGTCCAATAGTGCCTTTACGGAGTCAATCATAGCGTCCCTTGAATACTTGATGACCTTAATCTCCTCCACGAAGGCGTCAAATTGATTTTTGGCGTTGGCTTTGAAAGCTGAATAAACAAAATCATCAACAAGCCAACTTGGAACTGGGACTAAAGAAGCAGGAGTACTTGGATTAAAGTTGGGGTTAGGATGGAGGCTCACTTGCGTAGTCGGCCTCCACCTTGGCCTTGGCCTTTTCAGTCTCCTTCAGCTTTTTCTCTTGCTTTTCTGCCACGGCTGCCTGGGTCTTCAATTCGGCATTCTTGGCCTCCAGCTCGGCCTCAAGAACTTAAACAAGCAAGATGAAGACAGCCAGAGGAACAGTCAAACAAGCATGTCATGCCTGAGGCCACTCGGCAAATATTCTGGAAAGCTTACCTCTGATCCTTTCGGCTTGAGCCCAGTTCTCTCTCCACTCCAGCTCGGCTTTGGCCACGTAGAGTTGATGCATTTCTTGGAGCTGGGGGGCCAGCTGAGTGATCACTTTATGCATCTTCTCAGCGCGGTCAACAACTTTCTACATGACAGCAATAGAAACAAGATCAAGCCGAGAAATTGGCTACTCGGCAGACAACCAACAAGATAGAGCTTGAGTAGTACCTGGACGCCCTTGGACACGGCGATTGTTGTGTACATCAAATTTCGCTGCTTCCTCAGTGCAGCCATCTCGTCGTGCTCATAGCTCTCTGCCTCGCCTTCCGGAGTCATCTAATAGAACATCTTTGGGAACTTCGGCGGAGGTGCCTCAATCTGAGGAAGCTTGCTGTCACTAGAAGATGACATAGTCGGCGAGGGAGGCCTAGCCCTAACTTCGATGGTGGTCTCTACCTCAAGGATTGGCTCGGGGGTTGGAGCTTCGACTTCCGCGGCCACATCGTGGTCGGCCGGCCCTGCGGGGATGATCTCTGGGCTTGTCTCAATCTCGATAGTCGGGGTGGGCGCGGGCTCGGCGATTGGCTCGGGCTCGGTGGTCGGCTTGGTGGCAAGTTCTTGTGCTTCGGCCTCGGCCACAACTGGCTCAACTTCCGCAGCAATCTGCACATCCCCAGTCGGGAGGACGTCACTCCTCTTCCTGCACAGCGACCTGATTATCAAGATGCTGGACAGAGCCAACACAATAACTTCTGCGGAGATTGCAAGCTGCTTACCTCTTGGAAGTCTTAAACTTCCATAAGGGAGCGCTTGACGAACTCGACGATGGGCTCGATAGCCTGGTCGGCGGTGGGGATCTACTGGCTACAGGCCTAGCTGGGGTTGAAGCTGGCATTGGAGACTTGATCCCAGTCGGCTCCATTTCGGAGGCAGCCGACCTAGTCGGCGGCGACATTGGTCGCCATGGGCTTACTGGAGCAGGCCTGGGGCTACTCGGCGCCGGAGAAAGGCTGGGTTGCCTGGGGGTTGGGGCGGCTGTGTCCTTGATCTTCAGACTGCCGCCTCCACCGCTTGTCATCTTCTTCTTCTTCCTCTCCGAGTCGTCAGCAGGCCTTTCCCAGCTCTCTTGGAGCTAGGCTCATCGCCAGCGGGGCTAGCTGCCCTCTTCTTTGACCTGAGAGCTGACTGATCCCTTGGATCCTTATCAAACTCCCTACACTCCTGCAAAAATCTAGATGGTATTTACTTCATTGCATTGCAACCAGAAGATCGAGTACAAGATACAACCAATTAGTATTGGCTATACAAATGCTGCACAATTCCACTCAAGGTTACCTGTGGCCGGGGATTCTTTCGGCTGTAGGGCGTGGGAGCGCGGTCTTTTTCTTCAGTCTCAACGACCCCATTGACAAAAAAACTTAGCAGAGACTCCATCAGTTCACGTTTGTCAATGGGGTCAGGGTATTCTCGGCTAGGATCCTTCTTGCCTCTGTCATCATACCTGAAGTGCCATTGCAACTTCAGGGGCTTGGTCCGTCGCAGCAGGAAGCACCGAGTAACCCATGGCCTTGTCAATCCCTTGCTCTTCTAGACATCAATCATCTCCATTAATTGGTAAACCTGGCCCATCTCCTCAAAGCTTGGAGTGGCTGTCCATGAGGAGAGCACCAAAGGAGCAGAGCCAGTGAAAGGGGGAAGGGATGGCTCAGGATTCTGGCAGTAGAACCATTATTTGTGCCACCCTTTCAGAGACGATTTCAAGGGGACATGAAGATACAGTTTTTTCATCTCGTTGCACAATTGAAGACCGGCTCCCCCAATAGCCTGAATCTTATTTTTGGAAGGCTGGGGCTTGATGTGGAAGAGATAGTGGAACAGATTGAAATGGGGCTGGATTCTAAGAAAAGCTTCACACAGGGTACAGAAGATGGAAATGTGGAGGATGGAGTTGGGATTCAGATTGATCAATTCAATCTGGTAGTAGTAAAGAAGACGGCGCAAGAAATCTGAGGTGGGAAGTCCCAGACCTCGATGAAAGCAAGGGGCGAAGACAATGATCTCACTAGAGCGTGGCACTGGGTTAGTTTCACCTTCGGCAGTTCTCCATTGAATCACCTTCTACGACTCAATGATACACTCCTGCTCTAGGTAGCGAAGCTTTGTTAGGCAGTAGTCTGAGGCGGGCCAATCTCTGGAGTCCACCACGGGGACCTCAGAATCGGATCTCGGCATCGCTGGGAGGAGGAAAATTGGGGGAGATGCTTGGTGGATTCTAGGGATGCAAGCACTGGAAGGGATTCGCTCAGATTCGAGTGGGAGCCGAGCAGACTTGGGGCTACAGTAAACCCTAGAGCTTTGGAGAACTCGATTTGGGCGCGGAGATTAGGAGGCGAAAGGTTTTTGGCGCTATGGAGAAGAAGAGTATCTTTTCTCTCCCTCCACTATTTATATAAGGCCTATACCAATAAGTGGGCCTGGGCTGATTATTCTGATAATGGGCCACAAGATATGAGTTCCTAAACAACACGCGTTATGGCACCGACTGCAGACTGTGTAAACACAGTGCTGGTGTTGTTCAAAGGAGCCGACTGAGTACACAAATATGCTCCAAGAGAGGCTAACGGCTGGACACATGTGTTCAAGTAACTATGTTACTCGCCAAGTATCAGGGATATATCCTTATAAGGATCAAAAGCTAGTCCTCGTTAAAATTGGGGATGTAGGTTTCTACCCGAGTACACCTGACCACATGTTGGGTTATAAATCCATGAAGTGGCACTCTGCTTACATGCTAAGCCAGCAATTGCCATGAACAAATACTTTCTGGCTAACATGACGCTGAGGAGTCTGATTCCTTAGTAGTATACTACTTGGGAATGACTACAAGGTTAAAAATCTTTGACTTTATGATTAATTGTTACACAATTAAGCACAAAGTCGAGGGCTACACCTAATAGGTGCATCTATTCAGCGCACACTATTCAAACTTTGATATGAAGCCCTTATAGCCTCGTTGCCAGCCGACATGAAGCAGGACTTGGAGAAGTGGTACTCGGACGAGAGTAATTGGGAGCAAGGCTACTCGAGAAGACTTCACCAAGGAGGATAAGCACTCGGCATCAGCTGTGACTCAACTATGAAGGTCTCAGGAGCTGCTGTGGATGCTATGGGCCCCGGGTATCTCATGAGAAGGCTTTGGGCCACTCGGATAGAGGGTAGGCCGAAAGATGTGCTTAGAGATATAATAGGACTCGGCATACATTACCTTGTACGATAAGAAAAGACAATAGTCCTAGTCGGGCACGTTATATCTCTAAGGGGAAATCCCTGGGTCGAAGTCCGACTGGGATCCCTATTTTGTAACCCTGTCCCCCAGTATATAAGGGGAGGCAGGGCGTCCCCCAGAGGGTAGAAGACAATTTCACCATAGAAATCCTCAAAGGAAATACACCACAACTGGAAGTAGGATATTACCTCACCCGAGGGCTTAAACCAGTATAAATCTCCTTGTGTTCCTTTGCAATCCATCAAGCTTAGGCTCTCCCGACTACCCCCATACAATTATTGCCGATATAGAACATCACCAATGACACTCAAGAGGATGAAGAGGAACCCGAGTACAACTCTGATGCAAGAAGAAGCCCTTCACCCCGTTAAGTTGTACCCTAGTAGCAGTTTACCCTAGAGCGTTGTGTTAGCAGTTGTGTGCTTAGGTCATGCTTGTGTGTGTGGGGTTTTAGTTGGCAGCTTATGTCAGACGGTGGTGATGTAACTGCTTAAGTTAGGAATTTCTTGTTAGTGTGGTTTGAGCCTTAAACAATCTAAATGTTTAATTATTTAGTTTAGATCAATATAAGTGGAAGTTTAAATGATATGTACCTACCCTAAGGGCCCTTTCTCTTTTCTCGTCTTTGTTCCGATCCTTATAGATGGTGAACACACGTAATGGTAGTAACTAGGATGGCGACACTAGAAACAATGACCACGGAGGTTCTCCCAACAGACCGCCGCACCAGGATGACAATCTTACTATTGTGCAAGTTCTGGCAAACCAAACCCACCTCATGAACATGATGTTCCAGCAAATGCAAAATCAACAGAACGAGGGACATCAACAAGTGCCTCCTCCTCCACCCCAGAACAAGCTCATGGAGTTTCTACAAGTGAGGCCTCCTAATTTCTCCTATACAACTAACCCAGTGGAAGTCGGGGATTGGTTTCATGCAATCGAGAAGAAGCTAGACTTGTTGCAGTGCACGGACTAGGAGAAGGTCTCGTTTGCATCTCATCAACTGCATGGCCCCGCATCAGAATGGTGGGATCACTTTAGAGCCAACAGAGCTGATGACCAGCCAATCACTTGGGCTGAGTTCACTGCCACCTTTAAGAAGACACATAGTCCCGCGGGAGTGATGGCACTCAAGAAGTGTGAATTCCGGGCTTTGAAGCAAGGAAACCGGTCGGTGACCAAGTTTTTGTACGAGTTCAACCGCCTAGCCCGCTATGCACACGAGGACGTCAGCACTGACGTAGAAAGACAGGAGAAGTTTTTGGACGGACTAAATGATGAACTCTCCGTCCCATTGATCCCTGGAGATTACTCAGATTTCCAAAAGCTGGTAGACAAGGCCATTCGCCAGGAGGACAAGCATAAACGGATGGAGCAGAGGAAGCGCAAGATTGCAAGCTTCCGAGCACAACAATCCACCAGTCAGAGGCCGCGTATGGTGGGACCTCCTTAGACTCAGCAGGGAGGATCCTCTTCGGCACTGCGCCCGTAGCGCCAGTTCTACAATAAGAACACTGGCAGCAATGTTGGGGCAAACCGTCCTTCGCCTCGGCCAGCCATTGCACCTACACAGAACCAGAAGCCCAAGAAGGAAGCTGGAAGGAAGTCATTGAACTGCTACAACTGTGGAGAACTTGGACATTATGCTTCCCAGTGCCCAAAGCCTAGACGTCTCAAGCCAGCCGTACTAGGACAGACCCCCAGCAATGTGGTCAAAGCCAGGGTAAACCATGTCACGGCAGAGGTAGCTTAGGCTACACCAGAAGTCATCCTGGGTATGTTTCTTGTTAACTCAGTTCCTGCTATAGTACTGTTCGATTCTGGTGCTACACATTCTTTCTTGTCAATGGGGTTTGCTAGCAAACATGGGATACCCACTAGGAAGTTGAGAATGCCGATCTTAGTAAATACACCCGGCCACCAAACACCCACCACCCAGAGCAGTCCCTCTGTGACTATAGAGATCATAGGCACCCCTTTTCTAACCGACCTGGTCTTGATAGAATCCAAGAATCTAGACGTCGTCCTAGGGATGGACTAGCTAACCCGGCGCAAAGGGATTATTGATTGTGCCACTAGGATAGTTACCTTGACTTCTGATCTAGGAGAGAAAGTGATATTCCGTGCTCTTTCTACCTCACCACCTTTAGCATCTCTAAACCAAATAGGCATGGCAGAAATCCCTGTGGTACGGGATTACCCTGATGTCTTTTTTGATGATCTACCTAGGATGCCACCTAAGAGAGATATTGAATTCAGAATAGACCTAGCCCCCGGCATTGCCCCTATCCACAAGAGACCTTATAGCATGGGAGCAAATGAGTTGGCAGAAGTGAAGAAGCAAGTTGAGGAGTTGCTTGCAAAAAGTTATATCAGACCTAGCTCGTCGCCTTGGGGAGCACCGGTCATTTTCGTGGAAAAGAAAGACGGAACCCAAAGGATGTGTGTGGATTATCGTGCGCTCAATGAAGTTACCATCAAGAACAAGTACCCTCTGCATAGAATAGATGATTTGTTTGATCAATTGGAAGGAGCCACAGTATTTTCCAAGATATATCTTTGCTTCAGTTATCACCAGTTGAGAATCCGTGAGGAAGACATTCCCAAGACCGCTTTTACCACACTGTATGGGTTATATGAGTGCACTGTCATGTCATTGGGATTGACAAATGCCCCTGCTTTCTTCATGAACCTGATGAACAAGGTGTTTATGGAGTACTTGGATAAGTTTGTGGTGGTTTTTATTGATGATATCCTCATCTATTCCAAGACTAAAGAAGAGCATGAGCAACATCTCCGTATAGTTCTAGAGACCCTTCGACAGCATCAGTTGTATGCCAAGTTCAACAAGTGTGAGTTTTGACTTCCGGAGGTGAAGTTTCTGGGACATGTGGACACTATCGGAGGAATTGTGGTGGACCCAACTAATGTGAAGTCAGTAACTAAGTGGAAGCAGCCATAGACAGTTACGGAGATTCGGAGATTCTTGGGATTGGCGGGATACTACCATCGATTCATAGAGAACTTCTCTAGAATTGAGAAGCCCATGACCTGTCTACTCTAGATGGATGTGAAGTTTTCATGGACTCCAGAGTGTGAGTGGAGCTTTCAAGAGTTGAAGAAGAAGTTAGTATCTGCACTTGTGTTGATCATGCCGGATCCTAAGAAAGGGTTTCAAGTCTACTGTGATGCATCCCGGTAGGGTTTGGGATGTGTGTTGATGCAAGAAGGAAGAGTGGTGGCATAGCCTCATGGCAGTTACGACCCTATGAGAATAACTACCCTACCCATGACTTGGAACTTGCAGCCGTAGTGCATGCCTTAAAAATCTGGAGATACTAACTCACTGGTAACTGCAGTGAAGTCTACACGGACCACAAGAGCTTGAAGTATATCTTCACCCAACCGGATCTGAACCTTCAGCAACGGAGATGGTTGGAGTTGATCAAGGATTATGACATTGGAATCCACTATCATCCGAGAAAAGCCAATGTGGTGGCTGATGCCCTTAGTCGGAAGAGTTACTGCAATGCCACGGAAGGTTAATAGTTATCTTCGGAATTGTGTGAAGAGTTTGAACGTAAATTTGGCATTAGTTAGTCAAGACTATGTGGCAGCCTTGGAAGTACGGCCTACTTTAGTGGATCAAGTCTGAGAAGCTTAGAGCAATGACCTAGACATCCTGGAGATCAAGAAGAACATGAAAAAGGGGTAAAGCCAGTGGATTTCTAGAAGATGAACAAGGTACTGTATGGTTCGAAGAACGGATATGCTTACCAGACGAAGAGGAATTGAAGAAGATGATTTTGGATGAAGCCCATGGTACTCAATATTCCATCCATCCTAGCAGCACCAAGATGTACCAAGATCTTAAGGAGAAATTCTGGTGGTCTAGCATGTGAAGGAAAATAGCCGAGTATGTGGCGGTTTGTGATGTGTGCCAATGTGTGAAGGCCAAGCATTAGAAGCCCGCAGGATTACTACAGCCCCTTAAGGTTCCAGAATGGAAGTGGGAAGAAGTGGGGATAGATTTCATCACTGGATTGCCAAAGATTGCGTCAGGATTCGACTCCATATGGGTAGTGGTGGACAGACTCACTAAAGTAGCCCATTTTATACCAGTCAAGATAGTCTACTCCAAGAGTAGGTTAGCAGAACTCTACATGGCTCGGATTGTATGTTTGCATGGTGTGCCACGCAAGATAGTGTTCGATAGAGGAAGCCAGTTTACCTCTAAGTTTTGGTAGAAACTTCAGGAAGAGATGGGCACTCGGTTAAACTTTAGTACTGCATATCACCCGCAAACGGATGGTCAGACCGAGCGGGTCAACCAGATCTTAGAAGATATATTAAGGGCTTGTGCCATAGACTTCGGTGGAAGTTGGAACAAGACCCTACCGTATGCCGAGTTTTCTTACAATAACAGTTATCAGGCAAGTCTTCAAATGGCCCCATTTGAGCATTATACGGACGGAAGTGCTGCACACCTCTACTTTGGGATCAAACAGGAGAACGGCAAGTATATGGAACTGACATTCTGCGAGAAGCAGAAGACAAAGTAAAAATTATACAGGAGCACCTATGGGTAGCTCAATCTCAACAGAAGAGCGACACGGACAATCATAGGAGAGATCTCAGTTTTGAGGAAGGTGACTATGTGTACCTCCGAGTTACGCCACTTTGGGGAGTTCACCGGTTTCAGACAAAAGGGAAATTGGCACTGTGTTATGTGGGGCCATACAAGATATTGGGTCGACAAGGAGAAGTTGCTTATCAACTAGAGTTGCCTCCCACTTTGGTCAGTGTGCATGATGTCTTCCATGTGTCCCAGTTGAAGAAGTGTCTGCGAGTACTAACCAAAGAAGCTGATCCAGAACAGATAGAAATATATGAAGACCTAGCTTACATTGATAAGTCTATCCATATCTTGGAGACCAGTGAGAGAAATACTCAGAATTGGATGATAAGGTTTTGTAAAGTACAATGGAGCAATCACTCGGAAGAGGAAGCAACATGGGAACGCGAAGATGAATTGAAGTCCGCTCACCCACTATCGATGTTTTGTATCAGCAATAATTATATAGGGCTACTCGGGAGATGGAAACTTGATGGATTGCAAAGGAACACGAGACGATTTATCCTGGTTTAGGCTCTCGAGGTGAGGTAATACCCTACTTTCAGCTGTTGTGTATTGCCTTTGAGGTTTTCTCTGGTGAGAATATGGTGTGCCCTTGTGGGGTTTCACTATATGAGTTGGCTCTCTGTTGAGCTCTGCCCTCGGGGACGCCCTGCCTCCCCTTATATATTGGGGGACAGGGTTACCGGTAGGAATCCCAGTCGACTACGACCAAGGGATTTCCCTCTAGAGATACAACGTGCCCGACTAGGACTATGATTTCCTTCTTGTATAGCATAAAGTATGCCGAGCTCTATTGCATCCCTAATTACAAGGTTAGGCCCATCCTCTATCCGAGTGGCCTAATTACTTCTCATGAGGTACCCGGGGCCCATGGCATCCACAGTAGCCCCCGAGACCTTCATAGTGGAGTCACAGCTGATACCGAGTGCTCCTCCTCCTTGGAGAAAGCTTCCCAAGTACCTTGCTCCTGAGTACTCATTGTCCGAGTGCTTCCCGAGTGCTTCCTGGGTGCTTCTTCTCCAAGTTTTGCTTCATGTCGGCTAGCAACAAGGCTATGAAGGGCTTCATGGAAGAGTATGAATAGTGTGCGCTGAATAGACGCACCTTTTAGGTGTAGCCCCCGACTTTGTGCTTAATTGTGAAACAATTAAACATAAAGTCAAAGATCTTTAACCTTTTAGCCTTTCCCGAGTAGTATATCACTCAAAAATAAGACCCTTCGGTATCATGTCAACCGGAATATGTTTTTAGTCGTTCCTGAGTGGTATATTACTCAGAATTAAGACTCTTCGGCATCATGTCAGCCGGAATAATTTACAGCCGTCCTCGAGTAGTATATCACTCGGAGACTAGACTCTTCAGCTTCATGTCAGCTGGAAATATTTTATAGTCTCTCCCGAGTAGTATGTCACTCGGGAGATAGACTCTTCAGCGTCATGTCGGCTGGAAGAAGTTTTTAGTCTTTCTCGAGTAGTATGTCACTCGGAATTAGGACTCATCGGCATCATGTCAGCCGGAAATAATCTTTGTGGCGTTCCCAAGTAGTATATCACTCAGAATTCAGACCCTTCAGCATCATGTTAGCTGGGAGGTTTTTATAGTCGTTTCTGAGTAGTATGTCACTCGAAAGTTAGACTCTTCAGCGTCATGTTGGTCGGAAGAATTTATAGTCTTTCCCAAGTAGTATGTCACTCGGAATTTAGACTCTTCAGCTTCATGTCAACTGGTATAATTTTATAGTCGTTCCCGAGTAGTATGTCACCCAGAAATTGGACTCTTCAGCGTCATGTTGGCTGGGAGGTTCGTTGCGTAGGGCAACTGTTGGCTATACATGTAAGCCGAGTACCACTTCATGGATATAAACCCAATATGTGGTCAGGTGTACTTGAGAAAGATACTTGTAGATATCCTCAATACCTGGTGAATAATGCAGATATCTAAACACATGTGTCCAACAATTAGGCTTTCATGAAACATATCGCATTATTCAATCGGTTCTTGTAAAATAGCACCTGCATCGCGATTTTAACGTAACCAGCAGGTGACTCAATAGAGCATGCTATTTAAGAACTCATATCTTATGGCCTACTACCGAATAAGTCGGCCCAAACTGACATACCCAGCGCAGCCCTATAAAATTGGCATCCCTCGCAGGTCTGAACATTATCATTGGCGTCGGTACCCGTAGTCGGCTAGAGAAACCCATGTCTGCAAGCCTTTTCGATTTACATTCTAGATGCAGTTTGGTTGCCACAGTTGCCCAAGTGGACAGATTGCAGGATCTGCTTGCCCTCCTCAGGTGTGACGCAGTGCATGAGAACTCTGGATGCGCTTTGACAATATTGGTCTTCTCCGACTACAAGAAAATATTTGCTTCGACGTTTGATTTGTTCAGCTTTGCCGCGGTCTTCTAGGAGATCGTCATCCAAGAGGAATCTGATGATTGTAGTACGCCAGTTTTTGGAGATAATTAGCACTTCGTTTGTTGTCATCAGGGTAGATTCAGCCTCCGACTGTTTAGCTGTTGGTTTCCACTTGACCGATGGCTCCATCAGTTGTTTGACGAAAATCCCAATTTTGAAAAATGGTAGCCGAATAAGGTACCCGAACCTAGCATTAGCATAGGATTTGGCTGGCGACCCTCATGGGACGTACCCTACCCAACAGAGCTGTAGTTGAATAAGGTACCCAAAGCTAGCATTAGCATAGGAATCGGCTGGCGACCCTCATGGGGCGTACCCTACCCAGCAGCGTGATACCCGAGTCCCGACTGGCACGGGTAGTCGGTGTGGGGCACCCCAGAAATGCATTATGGTGAGTAACTATTATGATAACGCGAAATATCTAGATGGATGGGGTCTCGAATAAAAACCAAATAAGTGCAGTAACCATCCATCCTCATCGCAGCCTTGCCATAATATTTACCCATTCACAATACAAATCCAAAACACCGAATTCAAAAATAAAGAGATATTTGGAGAGTTGATCCACCAGTCCGCAAGGCAAAGTATGCCCATCAAACCACACGAAGGTGGCGACCAAACACGATACATACTTCTGAGGACATGGACTACGGTTGAACCAACACCCATGCATCTCATTATTTCTAAACTCTTACTAATGTGTGACTAGCCCATGAAAGTACTAGTCCCACACCTTCATCTTAGCAAGTAATATCCAACATAGAGGGTACTTAGCTAATTAAATAAAGAGTACAGATACAGGTATATATTAAGCCTCAGGGGCCAAATAGTTAGTCCATCGGAAGCATGACTATCCAATAGCCCTCAAGCAACCGACTAAGGGTAACCCTTAGTTAGGACCATCCTGATCAATCTGTTCCCCATCACACACATCATACATTTCATCATCTTCACTTGCGCACAGTTCTATAGGGACATGCACAAAGAAAAAAAAAACAAGACTCAGTACATAAAGTACTAGCAAGGCCACAATCAAACCTAACATACATGCGAGCTGTAATCAAGGTAAAGGCTGTATGTAGGGGTTCAGTTTTATTGCATAAAGCCAATTTTATTTCACAATCATTTAAAAGAGAAGTTCATAAATCAAATTGCATAATAAACTAATAGAGTAACATCATGGCATCGAATTTCATAAATAAAAACTTCACTGCCCTCCTTGGCAGCAAGACTATAATACAACTTAATACTTCAGCTCCATTCCATCATCATTTCATCAATCACCGAGTATAAATCAGTGTAAATCTTCACCCAACCATCCCATTTCATAAAGCATTTCAAAACATAATTCTATACTCAATGAACACAACCATGTCGCTCGTGACCGTGAGCACGGCTAATCGATTAGTTCTAACTCTGTAGAATGTGTACACTTTACCCACATGACGCAACATAGTAATCACGCAAAGCGTGGCACGCGATACCAACGGTATCCGATTTACTACCCACGACATAGCTTTTACATTACCCAAACCTTGCACAGCACGAGGTGTGGGACTCCACATCGAGGGGCTACCCCAATGCCGTCAGGTGGCGGGCCCACGCCTTAACCTAATGCCGTGGCGGCAACCACACTGGCTCCCCACGAGGCACACAACATTGTATTGGACAAACTTAGATGCCTACGCCATGAGGTGACCACATTGTCCCTCATGGTTCATATAGGTAGCTCCTCTAGACAGCCCTACAATACGATCGTAGGCACTGCCCATACTACTTCTCCTACCTAGATGCAAGGTTAAATAATGAATAACTTATTACGCTATGGCTATCCCATACTAGCACATGTGGTTGCACTAATTAACATGAGAAATGACACTGAGTTCGGTCCTTAATCAACTCAGGCAAACACTTCCCCTATCGGTACACAACTATCACATAAGTGTACCACTTGCTTGCCCAAGTTTAAAACAAGTTTTCCTTCAGTTTTTGTTCACAAATACCATAAGCATTCATCTCTGATCAGAAGTAAATAAATTCCCATTTCAACATAATTAGATAAGCCATGATTTATTTTGTATGTGACTAGGCATGTCTAAGCAAATATACAAGTGTATACCATATGGCAAGCACTTAGTGGCGGCTCTAGGAATTTTTCGTTGGGTGGTCCTACTTCACACTCCAAAATTCCATGACGCCTCAAATTCAATATACATATGTAAAATTTGCTCAAAATATGACACAAATATGTCAATAATATCTCTAATATCGTAAATCAACTAAAATCAATACTATATCTAGTGGGTTATACTTGTGAAGTGAAGTGGACCGGTATTTTATAGGGAAGGAGGGTCTTTATGGACCGAAATCGAGGGTGGTCCAAGGCCCACCTGGACCACCCTCTAGAACTGCCCCTGCAAGCACTTAGCAAGTACTTCTACCCAACCTAAGGTTACAAATAGTCAGTTAACAACATTTCAAGGAGGATTATCCAACAAAAGGGTTAACTACCATTGCCCACATTTTAAATAATATATGTCGCCAAATAACAATGCAAGTTAAAATAAAATCATTGATAATCCCAAAATTTAGGAGCAATGTGTTCAAAGGTAGTGGGATTCTTGCCTTGTTCAAATTCCTGTGTGGGGTCAGCTGTAGGGTTACTCTCGTCGAGGGCGACGGTCTCTTCGTCTAATAAAATAACAATAAAGTAAATAAACACGAGAAAAGCGGAAAAAACAAAATGCTCTAATATGAACCATTTTTTCACAGTAGGTTAATGCTGATTTTATATGATTTATGGTGAAGGAATTTCCATTTTTTCATCTACCAATTGAAAGTTATAGATTTTACAAATTTGAGATGCCTAATATTGCATTTCCTTTAATATTAATCTACACTTAATTTTTCTGTTATAGTTATGTCATGTTTTATTTTACAGGGAGCTAGAGAATAAAATTAAAGACTAAAAAAATTGGTTTCACTAAATTTGGAGCTAGGATGAATTTTCTACAAATTTTACAAGTTCCTACTAATTTTCAGTTCAACAGAAATTCTCTAAATTAAGTTCTTGTTTATTTTATTTTATTCCTGGTTTTTAAATATAGCGAGGCCTACATGTCAGTGACGGAACTTTGCAGAAAACCTCCTGGGATTCTGAAGAATCAACCCGCACTCCCTAATCACGTGCAAAAAGCGAAATTCGTTAAGAGTCCTAGGATTATTACGAATGGGTCGTTGGCCCACATGGCAGTCAATACATTCTTTTCAGATCAGTACCTCGAATTTTTCTAATTCTAGAAATCAAGTCCCTCGCATGGGAGAACAGGGCAGCCATGACCCTAGCTCCGGTTTTGGCTCACCGCCGGTGAACGGTGGCTCGGATGGGGTCGTGGCCAAAACAAAAGTTGTAGAGGAGGTCCACGCACATCTAATGGTGGCAGCGGCACGGCTTGGAGTGACTCGGGGTAGGCGCAGAGACGGCTCGAGCGGTGAGAACTTTCGGAATGCCCTTGCATGTCAAGCTCGGGCTCAAATCCGGCCAATGCAGTACATGCATGTCATCGTATAAGGTACTAGGTTGCTCACCGAGGGTCCTGCAAGGTCCGGCAAGGTCTGGATGGCAGCGAGGGCTTGTGGATTGTCTCGGCGACGACGTTCAGCTCGGCTTCACAGTGGCGTGATTTCCCGGGCAACGAGAGGCTGTGCATGAATGTCTGAAAAATTAGTAGGGCCCTAGCGACACTATAGGTGCGAGTAATCGACCCCTAACTCACCAGAGAAAGCGGAATCGACGATGAGAAGGGGTGGCCGAAGAGGAGGAAAATGATGGCGTTCTCAAGTTTTGGGGTACTTCGGCTTCATGTGCTCGGGCTGAGGGTTTCTAGAAAGGTTGCTATGCTTCTTGTATAGCGCCTCGACCGGATCTGTCTCGTGCGAGTGGAACGTGGGGTAGACATCAACGGTGGCGCCCGGTGCGCGGCCACGGACAGCAGTGGCGAGCTTCGCGTTTCCGAGAGATGGCTACACGGAATGGAATGGGACCGGTGGGGTTAGTGAGGGCATGGAAAGTGCATGACGTTCTTCGGTGGTGAAGTTTCTTGCCACCGGAGGAATCGGTGGCCTGCAGGGCAATGTGGAGCAGTGAGGGAGGAGTCTTCGGTGGGAACTTGCAGAGGAGAGTGAGGCGAGTGAGAGGACAAGAGGAGAGGCGATGGCGTCGAGAGAGGAAGTGGCGTCGGGTTGTGAGGCGAGCTGGGCGCATGGGCGGCGTGTGGTGCGCGTTCCCTGCTGTGGTCGGGCGTGGCTAGCTGGGAGCGTATGTGTGGGACTTCCAGGTGGGGTCCACGACTGGCAGGGCCCCCATGGCAGCGACCAAACGGCTAGAAATGCCTAGGAGTTTAAGTCCCGGGTTGGTGTAGATGGGCTGACTTTGGGTGCTTGGTTTAAATAGCTAGGGAGGGAATCAATTCGAGCCAAATTTTCTGGAGATAGTGTTAGGTATGGACTGCTTACTGACGAAGTTGCAAGGCTAGATCAGCTATGGTCTATCCTAAAGAAATCCCCAAAGTCAGGGTTTAATCAGGATCTGCAGAAGTTAATCCAGAGCAGCAGTATTGTGCCTGTCATTTCATGCGCGAAACTTTGGAGTTAGGCCGTGAAATCTTACCAGGTGGTAGAGGGTGGATAGGGCTACAATCCTACCAGAAATGATGGGTTACAAAGCCATAGATTGGAAATGGTGGTAGTGCAAAATCAGGGGAAAAATCTGTCTATTTCCAGATTTTCCCAGGGCATGGAAAAACTTATTAGGATTCCAACAGGTCTTGCAAAATTATGCCAAAATTCAGGCAGGCCCTGGATGATGTGTAGTATTTTAGTGAAGTTTTCCACAATTTTATATTGAGCAGATTTCTCTTTAAAATTCCAGAGGCGAGTTTAATGCATATGAGCCTAATATGCATATGCAAGAAAATCCAAAAACAAGGGAGAGAAACAATAAAAATAAAGTATGCACATGCAGTGGAGGTGTTTTATTAATTCCCACATTTTATTACATGATTTTCGGTTAACTCAAAATTAGGTTCGTTACAGTCGGTTATTAACCCACCTGGAGCGTAAGTAAAGTCCGAGTCCCGACTGGCACAAGTAATCGGATAAGTACTCGAATAATAGCCCTCGTGGAGCGTTCCGAGTGTATCTTTGTAGACTGGTCCAGCCCCCGAGCGTAGGAGATTGGCTCGCAGCCACGAGTTCCTGTTACGCGTATCTAGAACTGGCCCTGCATTATAAACATATCGGATGAGTAGCATCTGATGAAGAAAACAATCATCCGAAAAATATGTATGTATTTTACAATGTATGTAAATATGTGTTCTTCCTCTTAATGATATTAATTTCCCTGAGTAGTTGACCCCTTACGTTTAAACACTCTGCCCGACTAGTCATAGCCCCCTAGCGTCGGAAGTTGGCTCATGGCTCTTTCCCAGACATGTGTTTTGGGTGACTTGAGTTCGTCTTTCATGGAGTAAAGTTTCACGGATCGAAATTTATGCTACTCGAGTACTTTTGTAATCATTAAGAGCAAAAACAAAAATACACATCATGTGCACCTATTAGGTGTAAGCGGCTGCGATATTGGCAAAGCCGAGTGAAGAATATTTATCAGAAAGCGACTTAGCTGTTCGGTATTGCACGAGTTGGGAGTGGGAATGCCCTCCTTGCATTTGATCTTTTGAGCCCCCGAGCATGTCACTTGTTGTTCTGATAATCTTCAATTGCCATAATGAAGTCGTCCGACTTGCGTTTACGGTTCTCAGCCTTAGTCGGGGCCGTGTCATTGTTGTCCTTCTACTCCTTCTGTCAAGGTGCATCTTTGTCATCGAGGGACTCAGCAACAGCATCGGCTGAGTCGGCATATTTGTTCGCCATGTCGAATAGAGCTTTGACAGAACTTGGAGGCTTCCGAGTGAACTTAGCGATGAACGGGGTGTCCTTGACTCCTTTTCGAAAGGTGGCGATGACGACCTCATCCTTGATCTTTGGGATTGAATTCCTCTTCTCGGAGAATCTCTTAATGAAATCACGTAGAGACTCGTTCTTCCTTTGATAGCACTGATACAGATCATACTCAAAAAATGTCCTCTCCTATATTCCTTGGAAGTTGGCGATGAAGCGTTCCCTGAGTTCACTCCATGAGCGGATTGAGCGCTTAGGGAGTCTAGTCAGCCATGTCCTCGCCGAGTCGGCTAAAGCGACTAGGAGGTAGTTAGCCATGACCTTATGATCTCCACCAGCTGCCCAAATGGCTAGAGTGTAGACTATGATCCATGATTCTGGGTTGGTCTTGCCGTCGTACTTCTCTATCCCGGTGGGCTTGAAGCTTGACGGCCAGTTGACCTGTTGAAGCTCGCGGGTGAAGGCCGGTATTCCTTCATCTTCAAGAGGGCTTTGGCTTTGACCACAATGGCGAAGCGCCTCGTGGTGGAGGCCAAAGCGCTCGTTTTCATCCTCCAGTCAGTGTCGCTTGTTTTCTTGGCGCTCGTGACGCAGGGCATTAATATCTTGTCGGAGGTCATGATGTGGTCGTCTTCGGAGATCTTGATTGCCTCGGTGTCCGTCTTGATTGCGGCGCCGTCGGTCGTTGTTGTTGTTGTTGCCGAGTGGCATAGGTTGTGTCTCCGAGTGCGGCTGACTTGAGCCGGCAGCCCGACGCCGATTTGAGGCGGATGAGATTGCCGTGGGAGAACCCGACTGGTTAGTCGGTATTAGTGTGTCGCCCGACTGCTGTCACTGCTGCTGGTATGCCGCAGCGGTTATCATGGCTTTGATTCTTGCGATAGTCAGGGTGGCCTGGTGATCAGGCCCAAGCTGGAGTGTGTCTAGCAAGGTTGCAGCGGCCACAATGTTCTGTTGGGGTGTGAAGAAGACGTCGTGGTCGCCGATTCTTGTTTGGAGGCTTTGTTGTTGAGTGGCGCTCCCGGCTTTGCGCAGATTGTCATTGCGGGCGTCTTGCTTGGCCTGCTGGCGTCTGTGATCTTCCTCCTGTCACTCTCGTAGTCGGCGTGCCTCCTGAGTGGACGTTGAGCCCTTGGAAGTCATGAAGACCTCGCAGTGGTGGAGAAAAGTCTCGGGGCGAGATTCTGTTTAAGGGGGTAGGTTTGTAACACCTTGAAAATCCCTAATTAAATAAATCATGTGAAAAAGAATTTTTAGAAATTATTTTAAATGTCTCTAGGAGTGAAATCATAAAAATCAGAGAAAATTCTCAACTAAAGTTGGTCTGGATTTAATTTTATAAAATACTTCTCTTAATACTTTAGTTCCTAGAATTTTCTGGGAATTAATTGAGTAAGGGAAGTACTTTTAATAATTGGAATAAGTATTTTAGCATTTAAAGTAAAAGAAACCTTTAAAAAACCCTTTCCCTGTTCCTGGACCAAATCTCTCGCACGTGCTGTGCGGCCCACGGCCTGTGGCCGCCAGTGCCTCCCCTTTCCCGCTGACAGGTGGGGCCCACTATCATCCCCGACCTCGAGTCGAAGAGCACTGTGCTACTCCGACACCGCCGCCACGAATCCCGCTCTAATCTAGCCCCTCCGAGCGGGGATTCCTCAAATTTCTTAAGGGGTTTTTCTCCCGTCAACTCCCTCGTCGTTTTCCCCCTAGAATTGTGGAGGATAGATCCTAGAACCGCCGTCGATTCGAGCTCGTTTTGTTTCCGGACTCCAAGGCTAAACCCTAGCTACCGCCACACCGTATCCAAGCCGATCTCGCCTCCCCTCTACTATAAATAGCATCCCCGGGCCTCCCGCTCTCCTCTTCCACTGTCACTCGAGCTCACCCTAGCCCCTGTTGCCCTAGCACCACGCTAGTCCAATCCGCCGCCGCTCTAGCTGCTACCAGTGCTTGTCGTTGCCTTTGCTGGAACCGCCGAACCGCGAGGAAGCTAGGCCATCACCTCCCAGCCGCCAGAGACCACCGGAACCCCATCACTGTCGAGGACCCGAGGAGCTCCGCCGCCAAAAACTCATTGCCTCTCACTCTCGTCGCTGTTCATCGTCGTTTTACCCTCAGTACGGATCACCATCCTCTCCTCTACCTGTCTGTGCCATCGCCGTGCCTCGCCGCGCCGCCATGCGCCGACGACCATAGTGACCCGAGCCACTGCCGTCACCAGTCACCGGCGTGGACGCCACGTAGGCGCCAGCTTAATGCCACCTGAGCGCCGCAGGCTGATCTAATCGGGATCAACCTCAGCAGTTGGATCTTTAGATTAGATCCCAGCCATCCGATCTAGCCTCGGTTAGATCTCAGCCATCCGATCCACCTTAAGCCTGAGATCAATCTGAGCCGTCCGATCATCCTCTTTTCAATCTAGGTCGCTGGATCCCTATGAACCGTTAATGGACTCGGTCTACCGTGAGCCCGAGCCCCTCCCTTCTCTGATCTGTGGGCCCCAGGTGTCAGCCGCCCCTATCCAGTGCTGACGCCATAATTCCTTTTTTCTGAATTAGAATAAATGCTAAATGATGCAATAAATCGGTTTAATCTTTTATATAGGCTAAAAAAGGATTAAATCTTCTAAAATTCATAACTAATTCATCCAAACTCCGTTTGGGGTGATTCAACTTGCATAATTCTTTAAAAATCAAGAGCTATCTATTAAAAATATACCATTATACTGTTGGTGTGTGCTTATGTACTATTTTTTTATTTTTGTTTATTGCCTTTAGCTGCCGACGTTCTGGAAGAGTTAGGGTTTTGCGAGGAGAGTTCAGAAGCGTTTGCAGAGCAGCAAGGCAAGTCACACAGATTCTTAACACCTTTGAGGATATTGTACCTATGTTTTAAGCTATGTTTTTCTTCAACTATGCATTTATTTTTATAATATCATTAGGAGGGAGAAACCCTAATCTTTGATTATGGCCTTAGTGCTTTGTTTACCTTTCCTTGTACCCATGGGAATAATGTGACTAGATAGCTTTAATTATTGGTTAGCTAGAATAACTCTAGGACCCTATTTAGCCATGCTTAGAAACTATAGTATAACTTATGGGCTATCACTTAACCACTAATTATAACATCTAGATGACATGGAATGATGATCTAGCTCGTGACTGAGGTCTTGTGTGGTTAATTAATTGGTCAACTAAAAACTTGATTAAATGGTGGGTTGTGAGCACATGGATGGTGGTTGATGCTAGTGGTGCTCATGATATTTAAGGACTGGTTCGCGAGCTATCTTTACGAAGCAGTACTCATACTAACCATAAGCTAGCATGGGTAATGGCGGGAATTGAAGTGTGATGAGCTCAATCAGGGGCACCAAGGCGTGTTATGGCAGTCATAAGTCCATGCATGGCGGTCATAAGTCTATGCTTTTGGGTGTTGGACCGTCTCCCTGTTAGGTGCTTGATCAACTCCTGCCAGAGATAGGTGGTTCAGCGGGTGGCTCCCCTATTGTGCTAGTTACATAGAGGGTCATGTCACAACTCCTTTCTAAGGTACCGTGGTGGTATTGAGGCGCACAGTGATGTGTCGTGGAGTTGTGTCTTGTGGGTAAAGTTGTACACCTCTAGCCAGAATAAAACTATTTAAATAGTTGTGCTCGCAGTTAATGGGTGACCTAGCAATGTTTTTCGTGATTAGTACCACACTACTCTACATTAATAATAAATGATGAAATATTATTAGCTCCAGACGGTTGGGCCTGTGGAGAACGGTATAGCGTTGGTTAATATTGATTAATAATTATTTATTTTACTACTCTCTTAAATGCTTTATTAAATTTTGTTTATGCAAATTGAGCCTTATCATGCCATCCTTTGAATATCCTATGCACTTGCATATTTGCTATGTGGCTTATGGAGTATTTCATGCACTCACCTTGCAATCAACAATTATTATTAGAGAAGTACTTCAGCGAAGAAGATTTCTTAAAGGACCTGATCAAGTGATTGTGGATTGGAAGTCTTCACGTCATCCGTAGTTTACTTCCACTACTTAGATCTTTATTATTTTAAGAAGTACCATTCACCTCTATATTAAATAGATTCGATTGTGTAATTTCAATGGTGTAAGACATTTACTTTTATATCAACTATATTATTTATGTGCCTCAGTAAATTCCTGAACGATGATTTACACACAATAAAACATCGGAATTTCCATCCCGGATGTGACAGGAGGTCAAGGGTTCTAGAAGGCTTCTGTTTGGGGAGTACTCTGGTGCATCCCGATTTGAGGATTAGGCATCGTCGGTGGCGAATTTTTGGGCTTTGTGGATGGCGGCCGGGATTAGGGTTCCGAGAAAATCTCGCTGGTGGCAACGATTAGGCCGGTGGAGGCAGGGGCAGATTTTTGGGGGAGGAAGAGGGCGAGATTCCGGTTCTAACACCTCTGGTTAGGGCTCTTATAGTGGCCGGGTGGATGAGATAGGGCAGTGGCGAAGAGATAAGGGCGGCAGCGAAGGAGGAGGTGGCAGCACGGCGAACTTCGTGTCACGCTCCAGGGCCTCCGTGAGTGTGAGTTCCACACATGGACGGCTTCGCGTCACCCTGCATGGTCTTGGGGATCAAGGCGCTGGCACAGAGGGAGTGGTCGTGGCTTCTTCCTTCACGGCGAAGCAGTGTGCGGCGCCGTTGTGGTGCGTCATGCACGATGGCGAGGCAGAGGCAGGGGAGGCACGGGAGCTGGCTCGGCGTTGGCTTCGGCTGGCGCCGGGCTGGCTTGCTGCTCGGCTTGGTTGGAGTCGGGGAGGGAGCCCTGCTGTTAATAGGAATAGGAGGCAGAGGAAGAAAGAAAAAAGGAAGAAGGAAGAAAAAAAGAAAGAGAGAAAAGAAAACATGGGGAAAAAGGAAATATTTTAGCTGAAAGGAAATTTAAATTGAATCGGCGAAAAATTTGAATTGAGCCAACAAGAATTTAGATTATAATTGAAAAACTTTTGGAGGAGAAGAAAAAGATAGGGAAAAAGCTGGGAGGGAAAATAAATAGATAGGCCGAGGGTCGAAAATAAAATTGAGGCCAACGGAAATTAAATTGGATTGATAGGAATTTAAACTAGATTATGGAAAAAATATTGGAAGAGAGGATGCACTTTCTGAAAAGAGAAACAATAAAAGAAACATCAAAAAGCAAATTTTAAATAAATAATGAACTTGACGGTTATATTTTCGGGAATCAAAATGAAATAAATCGGTTTTAAAATGTTGTCAATTTTAGGGCTATTACATAAGATGATCTAAATCTTTTCATTCAATAAAACATCTTCCTATAGTATATAGTATAAGTACTGCAGAGGCTTAACTTCATAGCCTCGCAGGCCCAAACTAATCGTCCTCCACTCTAATCGGACGATTAACCATGATTTGTCAACTGCTAATTGGATGATCATTCTGATCGAACTAATCAAGTTGATGTCCCTTATCGGGGTCAGGTTACTGTTAATCGCGATTAATAGGATGATTTGAAAACACTGGTCCAATGTGCATCACATGCTCCAAAACAGAAAAGTGCACAAGAGAGCTTTGATCGTGTGCCTGTTGTATGTTATTTATGTCGTGTTCCTAAGGAGCTATATCTTTTCTTCACAAATACCTATTTTTGCTATCTCAATTAAGTATACCTTTATGTGCTGCTTGGCCACTGAGAGCTAACTCCCAGAAAAATAACTTGCTGATTTTTTATGTGTCAGATATGTACACTTATAGTTCTGATGACGAAATCCATTGCACCCCACATGGTGGTGGGGAGGGGTCAGATGATGATGCAGACTCCAATCACGACTGCGGTGAGAATGTTAACGAGGTACTATATAGAACAATTTTTGTAAGTTAGGAAGTGACACCAACTGTCGGTCAGCACTAAACCACTAGTAGACAGGGATTAGTACATGTATAGAAATTGCACAATACCTGTATAAAAATTGCACAAGTTAAGAATTTGCAAGTTATATTAATTTTTGCTCTAAGTAGTAAAAATGACCACAACGTATAGTCCAATTTTGATGGATCAACACATCTTGACCGCAACTTAAGCACTAGTACAAGCAGGCCTGCATAGATGATATTTGATACATGAAAATTTTTAGTTTACACTTGCTGCAACTAGATGCTTGTGTCTACACTTTAATTCCCTTAAGCAATTCAAAATTGCATATTATTTCTTTTGAGTTCTCCAGGTCATGGCCTGAACATGTTTTCTTATGTTGGGTGTGGGTGATCTCCATTGTCGTCGAGGTAGTTTTTGTCTGTTAAGTAGAGGTTGTTGCAGGAGTTAGTAGTGGTAGTGATGTTTTCTGGACCTGTATGGTTAAACTGGTTTCCCCAGTTCTCTGCTTGTAAACAGAACTTTGTTTTGGCTTTTAAAAAGCTGGCCGTAGCACCTTTCATCTAAAAAATTGCATATTAAGCTTGATATTTTTGCACTATAAATGGTAGCGCAATTTTAGATATTCATTGGTGCAATTTCTAGATATTTTGTCATTTGTGTGTGAGCTTACCATATGAACTTGCTCTGAGATACATTTTTATTTGAGCTGTCTGTTATGGTCTTGTAGGATCGACTTATACTAAGATAGACAATTAGAGGGAGGGTGAATGATTGCGTAAGTCAAAAAAAAATTAACACTTTCCCTAATCACAAAACCTGAAAAACCACGTTTTCAGAATCTGGACAGAACACCGTTTCGTCACTAAGAAGATTGTAGCCATAGATCCGTAACTCCGATCAACCTGGAATTTTGAAAGAATAAACTAGACAAAATTTGGAAACAAACCCAACTAGAATCACGTCAATCGGACTTCTGGATCTCAAGATATTAATGAAACAAGATTACTGAACAGAAGGTTGACGGAAATTAATTAAGCCCTAATTAATTGATTAAACGAGATCCGAAAATAATTAACCAACCAAACTTTTCAAAACACTAGAAAAACACCCTAGCTAGATTTTAGATCAAAGAAACCAACCCAAATCTCAGAGAAAAACAAATCAATCTAAAATCGATCGCTAGGCATGCACAAAGATGAACGAGAAAGAGGGATTAATTACCGCACTAATCTTCCATAAACTTTACCTTTATTACCAAGATTGTGCTTACAAGATGTTTCTCCAAAACATCGAAAAGATTTCTCCACGAAATCACCAAAACTCTAGATTAGAACTCTAATCTAAAACAAATTCGCTCTCTAAAAATCCCTAAGAAAAATCACACTAAAAATTAACAGGGAGTCACTATTTATAACATCTTCGTGGGCCTCTAGGCTTGGCCTGCTACGCCAGCCTGCTAGCCTTCTTCCGTCAGCCCAACTCGCTGGCCCATGTACTCTAGCGCTCGCTACAGTACTGCATGTACTATAGCACTCCTTCTTTTTCCTTTTTAATTATTTTCTTCATCGCGACTTTCTATTCAATTTCTTCACAATTTTTCTATGAATTTCTAGCACTTGCACGTAACCTTGTAAAGCCTGTTTCAAAGATCTTCCCACACGGTTTTCGCCCACCGTGTGTCACCTTGTGTCCCACCTTGTCACCCGACATCCTTGACCGTTCTGGACCTAAACTCCTCCCTGAGTTTAATCCCGATCCCATCGTTGACCAAGGTTGACCCCAAGTACCTACACACAAATAGACCAAACACACCGTTTTCGGGCATAGATATTCACAACCTGACCCACGCAGTCGTACACACGCTTATTACACTTTCCAATGCCAAGTTCATAAATCACAGGATAAGCCAATTTTTCATTGAATTAATATACCCTTTGTTGTCTTATTGCTAGGTGTGAGTGAATTTTAGTTTGTTATGTCGGTCAGCTATCATGCTTATGTGCTATGTCCAGCAGTTCCACTTCCATGTAGTACTTACAGCTGGTGGTTATTTCAGAAATTTGCAGTGGGATGATGAATCAATTAGATATGTGGACTCACCTTATGATCTAAACTTTTGAGGCATAATTTCTTTCTAACCTACCAATCTACTAAAATTGCAAACATTGTTTCACTATGTTTTGCTCTGATGCTTGGCCTGTGTCATACCTTGCCTGAAAGTTATTGTCCTTTGCTTTGTGATTTGTCTGTAGTACCATCATGTATTATAAGGCTCAAAGTGTTGCGCCTGTTTCCCTGATAATTGTCCCATTTGGGGTAGGTTAAGTTCAGCATGTGAATACATTTCTACTGTTTTTCTGCATGTGCTATGCTCGGCTGCACCCTAGGGCTGTCAACTGCAGCAATAAGAGGTGTGGTCACAGCAACCAGGTGATTATCATTGTTCTAGCATCACTTTAATACAAGAATGTGATTTACATTTTTTGTTTATTTGGCACCAATTTTGTTTAGTAACAGGTGCAACAGCAAAGGGCACTATTAGATTTTAGAATTTGTATTACTGTTTAGATTTTAGATTTTCAAATATTCAGTAGTGCAAATGAAAATTATTAGTTTACACTTGCTGCAACTAGCTTGCTTCTGTCTACACTTCAATTCCTTTAAGCAATTCAAAATTACGTATTAAGTTTGCTATTTTTGCACTATAAATGATAGTGCAATTTCAGATATTCATTAGTGCAATTTTTAGATTTTTCCAACTCCCTTCATATGTAGAGAATCTTTTAGGATATGCTGTATGGTGGTGTAACATCTGATGTATGTTGTATGGTCTTATCTTTAGGATATGACTCAGAATCCATGATGGAAGAGCTTGTGGTTGAATGAGTGGCAAATTTACATCTTTTTTCAAGGCAAGTTTGTGTGTTTTTCCGTGTTTTTCTTTAAGTAGAATTTAGTACTGTTCATTACTTTAAATTCATTTCAGTAATATCATGGCGTGTCAACTTTTTATCAGCAATAAATTGTGCAGTAGCAATCCACCTTAACTAGGCGAACCTTGAAGTGTTCGTTGCGTGGAGCCACTTGTTGCGGTGGTGGTGGTGGAGGTGGCGGCAACTTAACTTGTAAATCCTGTAGAAGGAAATCAACTGGGCCAAGGTAGGATTTATGGTGCAAATACATGTTAAACCAAAAATAGATAGAACACAGTGCAAAGAACTTTTTTTTTTACAACAAACTTGTCCTTCAATTCTGAATTCTGAGTTTTTTTTCAACAAATTCTCTGAATTCTGAATTTGAATGTGATTGGTTATGTTCAATTGAAAGTTGCATAGTAATTTTGTAACTTTTGAATTAATCTTTAGAGACACTAAACATTTCTCTGAATTTTAAGTATAGGTTAGTAGTTCAGTTTTTATGATAGTCTCTTATAGATTTTCTGCACTATGGACAACCTTTGGTTTTCTCATTTTTGCACTATGATCTGAACAGGCAACTATCTTGTGCTAGCTTTCTTCAGTATGTCTGAATGCTTGATAAATATGCGAAATTTTGTCAACATAGGTGATGAAATGTTTAATATAGTTCTCTATATATTTGTCAGTTTCCTATCAAACTTGTAAAGTTGATAATTTTGCTTTGGGTGTTGGGTTAAATTGAGATTACAACATTCAGAATTCAGAACACAGGGGACATCATGAGAGCAACATTTTAGAACTCTTGTATATTTAGGGAAATTGCACAGCACATATGTTAAAGTTGCACTGTGCAAAACGCGGCAAGTTTCATGTAAATGTTGTGCAATTCTTTGTTTATTTATGTTTTCATAATGCAGAGCTTATATTTGGACTTTTGCAGTGTTCACAATTGAGATTCCTAGTTTGATTTTGGGCTAGAAGATTTTCAAGAACATCCTGATGTTTGTTTGCAATTGGTATCCAGATGCAAGAGGCTAGCATAACTTTTCCGCCACAAGAGATGAGTCGCTTCTATGTCATCAATTTCAGAAGATATATTTTATCCCTAGGCATTTGTTTATCACTAGTGGATGTTGATAACTTTTTTTTGCAAACTAACCTGTTTGCAGTTAAAAAGTCACTATAGATAACCGGCAACCAACTGGCCTAGCACCTAACTTTTTTTTCCAAGAACCTAGCATAACAGCCATAGTATTAGTTGCCCAATAAGTGGTGTGCAAGTATGCATATGCATAGAAGGGGAGAAGGTTTGCAAATGGGAGTTGAGCTGTTTTTCCTTGCTCATAGTACATAAGGGACAAATTTATTCCTGTTTCTGAATGAACATTTTAGAGAATCAGAGATGACCTTGGTTTTTTTTTTTTTGATTTGTTTGGTCTTCTCCCTCTTTTCCCACGGTTTATTGTACCATTACACCCCCTAGCTCCTGATTTGCATGATCTTCCTTCGAATTTTTTTTATTTTTATATTTATTTAATAAAATATTTACAAAACTACATTTTCATTTCAAAAATTTACAAAAATATACTCCCGCCGCCCTTTGGGAGGGCGATATGTCTGAAATCGCCCTCCCAGAGGGCGATATGATGACGTGGCTGACGGCCGTTGGCCGGCGGCCCACGGCCGTCAGCCATTTTGCAGGCGACCCCCCGGGCCACACAAAAACCGCCCTCTGAGAGGGCGGTTTTTGTGTGGCCCGGGGGGCCGCCTGCAAAATGACCGACCCCCGGCCGGCCATTTTGCAAGCGGCCCCCTTGCCGCCCTCTGAGAGGGCGGTTTTTGTGTGGCCGGGGGGCCGCCTGCAAATGGCCGACCCACGGGCCGGCCATTTTGTAGGCGGCCCCCAGAGGGCCGTTTTTAGCCCGGGCAGTATAAAACCCCCTCCCAGACTCCAAAAATGTCATAAAATTCACTGAAATTATAGAAAAAAAAGAAGAGAGAGCTAAGAGCAAGCCTGAACGAAAGCAGCGAAACTCTGTCAGCTTGCTGATTTGTCTGCAGGTAAAATCTATTATCTCTTTGTAATTTCTATTTCTATGCATAAATTGATGTAGTATTGTACTGGTTATGTGTATAGTACTATATGAAAATAAGTTGTTACTCGTAGATCTGTAAGTCTTTAGTTAATGTGTTAGATGATTTAATTTTTGTAGAGATATGAGGAAAATATTGGTATCTAGTTTAACTGTATTTTTTCATCAACAGAAATGTCAAATAAGGTGATATTTTAGTTATTTCACGGGCAAGGGAATGTTAGATATGGTCCAGAAGGGGTAGATCTGTCGGATTTTAGTTCAACGGCTAAGGGGATTGATAGACCAGCTGAGAGAAGTTTTGGGTCAGTGTACAACTGGCTGATGCGAGGGTTTCGATTGAACCCCGAGCTCAGCTGTATGTAGTAGTCAGTCGTGCAGCTGAAGGTTTTTTTGGGAACTGATGCCGGTGGATTGCACTGCCACTTGGAGATGGTATGTGGAGAATGCATTTCAACGTGGTTGGCCACTGGGCATACTTGTGTCGATATATGAGAAAGAAAACACTGCTGGTGCAATGCCCGTGCAAGATGATGAGGGTCCAAGTACGGCGGGAGGTAATAGCGAAACAATGGAAGAAAATGAAGAAGGGAATAAAGAAGATAGATAGCCAACAGGTGTGGCAGATGAGGGAGAACAAATCAACAGAATCGTTGAAGAAATGGATAGGGAAGATTCTGAAAACGAGCAAGCAGAGCAGGATGATTCGTCTGATGAGGACACCATGATGCCTGCAGAATGGAGCAACCAGGATTTCTCTAGGCTTTCTATCTCCGAGGGACATCATGTGTCATGGGAGTATAAGGAAAATGAGGTCATCCAAGGGGCTAAATATGCATATGTAAAGGATTTAAAAGAGGCAGTAAAACAATGGGCCGTGTCACTTCAAAGGGAGTTCTCAGTCGTGAAGTCACGCAAATCGGACTATGAAGTAAAGTGCATGAATGATGGGTGTCCATGGCGGGTGCACGCATTCAAGGGTAAATGGAAAGATTATTGGCAAGTTTCAATCGTGACTGAGCATTCATGTTATTTACTTAGTGTTGAAAAATATCACAGAAACATGACATCTGCATTTGTTGCGACAGAGATGTACTCCCATATTATTAACAATATGGGGTACGAACCAAGGTCAATTGTTAGACATATTGAAGAGAAATTTAAATACACAATTAGCTATGCTAAGGCTTGGAGGGCAAAACAGAAGGTTGTAGAGATGAGATTTGGCACATTTGAAGCATCCTATGATAATTTGCCTCGTCTGTTAGGCTGTATTCTTCAGAGGAATCCGGAGACGTGCTACGACCTAAAAGCCTTTCCATCAATTCACCATGGTAATAAAAGTGTGTTGCAACGAGTATTCTTTGTATTAGGTGCTTGCATTCAGGCATTTGTCCATTATCGTCCCATCCTCTGCATCGATGGGACATTTCTGACCGGAAAGTACAGAGGGCAGATCTTAACAGCAATTGGAGTTGATGGAAACAATCAAGTTCTACCAATTGCTTTTGCTTTTGTTGAGAGTGAGAACACTGATAGCTGGTATTGGTTTCTAGAAAGGGTTAAGTCTGCAGTTGTACGGATGAGACCAGACGTATGCCTTATACATGACCGTCACGCAGGCTTGCTGCATGCAATTGAGGAATTGAGATATGGATGTGTTGAGAAGGGATACCCACCAAGGTGGTCTGATGTCCAAAGCAGATGGTGCATGCGTCATATGGGTGCTAATTTCTACAGACAGTTTAGAAATAAACACCTTATGGATCTTTTCAAGAGGCTTTGCGCCCAGAATCAAGAGAAGAAATTCAAGGAGCTTTGGAGGAGGTTGGATGAGCTGACCTCTAAACAAACAGATGAGCAATCCAGGAGGGCTACCATTGGAGGGGATGAGGCTCCACAAGCTCTTGAACCTCTATCAACTGACGGACTTCATATGAGAAGAAGGTCTGCATCCTCAGTTAGAAAATTTTCAGATTGGATTGAGAATGAGCCAAAGGAGAAATGGGCATTGTTGTATGACAAGGATGGTTCTCGGTTTGGCATAATGACCACAAATTTGGCAGAGGTTTATAACTGGGTGATGCGTGGTGTTCGAGGGCTCCTACTTGTTGGCATAGTTGAATTTATCTTGCATGGCACATGCAAGTACTTTAGAGATCAGTTCAGAGCAGCTAGGCCCTCAATGACGGACAATAATCTTTTCTTTGGCACACTACTGACGAAGTATCTGCAAGATAAAAGTAAAAAGGCCCGAAGACATCGTGCTCTACCTCAAGGCACACAAGAACACAGATTTGAAATATTGTGTGTCGACAAGGGCATGCGCGGAATCTTCCGTAAAAGAGTTGTGCAGGAGTGTGTGCTGAAGGAAGACGGGACCTGCAAGTGCTCGTGCCGAAAACCTACTCTGCTCCACAAGCCATGCTCTCACGTTATTGCCGCGAGCGGTGAGTGCGGGATAGATGCACGCTATTTTGTCTCACCTTATTTCAGGAAAGAAGCAATCTATAATACCTGGAGCGGAGAGATATACGGTTTCGGTATTGCGGGTACATTTACTATGGAGCATCCTCAAGCTATGTACATTCCTGATCCAACAAAATTGAGGGATAAAGTAGGTCGCCGCAAGACAAGACGCATCCGTAATGACATGGATGAGTCAGAAGCCGGTGGAAGGCATAAACGTTGTTCAAAGTATGACCAAATAGGTCATACATATAAGAACTGTCCAAAGGATGCAACCGATCCAAGTACGACGGAAGCTGGACCGTCGGGTTCAGCCGATGATGGTAGGCGTCCTACGGGTGAAGGCACAACTTCAAGACGACCCCGTCTTAGGCGTTCTCGAACAATTAGTGGTGCTACGGTGTAGCGTAAGTCTATACTAGTTCTTTGTTATAGAAGGATATGTACCGTACTGTTGTTTTTTATTATCATGTAACAATGCTATAAACTATAACAATAATTAACGCTAACTCTCTATTTGCATGCAGGTATGGCGTACGATACACCGGAGCTGTTGGACCGAGGTGTCGACCGGTCCCACCGGTCTTATCTGTCAGCCGTGGAGGGTGTCCACTTACCCACCTTCCGTCCACGGCCTTCACGTCACCTCCTGCGGATAGATCCTCGGTTCCGTCAGAGGTAAGAGCTGTACGAATATTCATTCACATCGTTTGTGCATATCTATGTTCCCCAATATTGATTACAGTGCTACATTCTGCAGGTTGTGTGAGGCTGGACTTCTTTCGCTGTGTAGGCTAGTCGAGCCCGCACCGGACGAGAGAGACCCCGCCAAGCGATGGGACGCTGATCGGTCACTTATGGCCGCACTGGTGGATCGCTGGAGACCGGAGACCCACACGTTCCACCTGCCGTGCGGCGAGATGACTCCCACACTCCAGGACGTGTCGTACCTGCTAGGACTTCCCCCGCAGGAGACGCAGTCGGCCCGATCGACGGGGCGCACGGTTGGTCGCAGGACATCACTGCTCGGTTTGAGCCCGTGCATCGTCGACCTGAACTTGGACACCCGGGTTCGCTACCGCCTTACACCACGATCGGCCCCTCGCAGGCTTGGCTGTTACAGTTCACCGTAAGTCGCGGATTCCTTTCATTCACAATCATCTGATCTACAAAGCAACAGAGGTGCTGACTATAATCTTCCTTTACAGCCAGATAAGCTAGCCGATGACGCCGACGATTACTCGGTGCAGCGGAGCATGGAGGCGTACCTGTTGTGGCTGTTCGGGTGGGTGATGTTCACCAACACTCACGGGCACGCGGTGGACAAGGGACTGATCCACTACGCTCGTGCGATCGCCGACAGCGAGGACGGCCGCGTACCGCAGTGGAGTTGGGGATCTGCTGTGCTAGCGGCGACGTACCGTGCTCTTTGTGACGCGTGCACAAAGACCGATCTAGGTGCGATTATCGCCGGTTGCCCTCTCCTTCTGCAGCTATGGGCGGCCGAGCGGTTCGCGATAGGCCGTCCTCTGATTTAGCACTCTTCCTACGAGGGCGGCCCTGGAGGCTTGTACGGCCAGTGGCCCGAGGACGGTCTGACTATGGGGACCGTATGGTGTCGACGTGAGGTACAAAATGTGAAATTCTATGTTTAGCAGTTATGCGCAAACACTGACGTTTAACCTTTTCCTATTTTGCAGCGTCGTTACGCCCACACGCAGGTTAGGAGGGCCTACCCCGAATTCGTTTTGGAGTTCGACCGCCTGCTGCCCAGCGACGTCGTCTGGGAGCCGTACAGTCCGCAGGCCATCACGGACCGTGCACCGCTCCGACTCTCTACTCTTTGCGCGCGCGACCAGGCGTACTGGATGACGACAGTGCCGTTGGTATTTGACATCTTCGTCGAGCCCCACTCTCCGCAACGCGTGATGCGACAGTTCGGACTATGTCAGCACTCCCCTGTGCCCGTGCAGATCGATGTGCCACGTGATGTGCACCGGTTAGTACAACTGCGATCTTTGTTTACTACTATAACTATTTAATGTAGTCTAATGCACTCTCTGTAAATAGATATAATCGTAGGGGACATGCAGCCGGTGTTCAGTGGTATCCTCGACTGCAGAAGTACGTGGACGACTGGTTGTTGGCGACGGAGGAGGTGGTCGACGAGATACATGCACACACTGAGGAGGCCTACCTAGCATACCTCACGTGGTACCAGGCCTGTACCCGCATACGCGTAACGTTCACCCCAGATGATCCACAGCCACATGTCGCCGCTACGACGGACACGTATCCTAGACACCGTGACCAGGACTACTTCCGCGCGGTACGTCACATTATCTTTGCACTTTGCTATTTTCTTTGTACGTGTCCACAGTTCTAACACATGTTCACATCACATCTGAAATAGGCCGACGCAGTGCGACAGGTTCAGGCTGATGTAAACGCGGCGTTCGGACGATTGGACAGTGGGATTGTGCTGAATGCCGATGAGCAGAGGACGACCTTCGGGAGGATTCGTCAGGCGATGCTCACAGTGATTCGTGCGCTCACTTATCGTGCGGTCGATGCGGTACCTCCCATAGTTGTACAGCAGCAACAGCCACGACCAGCAAGAACAGGAGCAGGAGCAGGAGTGCGACTGCAGAGTTCCGGTCAGCCATCTGGCCCCTCCAGAGGTAAATTGGACTAACCATCGGTTCATAACATGTTTCCTTCTACGACATGTACTGTTGTATATCAATATGCTTCCCTGCAGCTTTCGCTACACCATACCTACATCCCTCTGGAGCTAGCACATCGACGCATGGAGTGTACCACAGACGACCACACGCGCAGCTGGGCATGACAACTGCCCCTCGGGCCACCACAACAGGAGGTCCTTCAGGTTATATCAAAGTTTATTTTTGCCTTGCAAAATTTTGTTTTGCATTTATCAATATTTTGGTGTATATGGTTCTACTGTACAGCGCCGGGGATGTTTGCTGGCGCTGGCTCCTCAACGCAGGGCGTGGGCATGACAACTGCCCCTCGGGCCACCACAGGAGGTCCTTCAGATTATATCAAACTTTATTTTTGCCTTGCCAAATTTTGATTTGCAATTATCAATATTTTGGTGTACATGGTTCCACTCTACAGCGCCGGGGATGTTTGCTGGCGCTGGCTCCTCCACCCAGGTCGCACGCGGCAGCGGTTGGGCACCGGATCCTTTTGAGGGGGACGACTTGGAGGACTCGGGCGAGGAGATCCAGGAGATACTACCAGCCTCGCAGCTCGAAGGAGCTCTGCCACCACAGACACAGGACCCACCAGCTGCCACACCCGTGCAGACGACCCATGCTGGCCGTGCTGTACCACCAGACCGGCTGACGTACTCTCAGGGGCAGGTGCGAGCGCAGGGTAGGAAGACAAAGAGGGCTAGAGGTTACGGTCAGGGCCCGTAGTACGTTGCATCAGTGATAGTTTGTCTGTTGTATATCATGTTTTATTAATTCTACGTATACTGAAGAAACTCCTTTACTTTATTTACGCTCATCGATCGTTTACGATCTATGTTTGTGACAAAACTGATCAAAAACATGAATTTTTCAGTTTCAATTTTACGGCGAAAGTACATTCCGAGCGGTGACAACCGAATACACGTTAATTGCATACGAACATAATGAAATTATTCATACAAAGAGTACAAACGGCACATCAAACGTTTTTAGTTATCGTTATTACATGCCTTAGGGAATTTTAAACAGATAACCAAGTAGAGATGTAACTACTGTGTGCAGCGTGGGTACTTCCTCTTTCTTGCCGCCACAGATATGCCTGTCCGGACCGTCCGGACAGGATGAGGATGGTCCAGACTATATAATGCAAAACAACAATTTGTACAGCACGGACCATCCGAACAGGGTGACGATGGTCTGGACTATATACTGTGAAACGGCAATTTGTACAGTTCAGACCGTCCGTATATAGTGCGGACCGTCCGGACAGTACTCAGTTCGGACCGTCCGTATACAGTACGGACCGTCCGGACAGTACTCTGGGGCCGCCTGCAAAGTAGCCAGTCCGGACCGTCCGTATAGAGTGCGGACCGTCCGGACAGGCTTTGCAGGCGGCCCCTCGGTGACCCAAAAACCGCCCTCTGAGAGGGCGGCAAGGGGGCCGCCTGCAAAATGGCCGGCCCGTGGGTCGGCCATATGCAAGCGGCCCCCCGGCCACACAAAAACCGCCCTCTGAGAGGGCGGCAAGGGGGCCGCCTGCAAAATGGCCGGCCGGGGGTCGGCCATTTTGCAGGCAGCCCCCCGGGCCACACAAAAACCGCCCTCTCAGAGGGCGGCAAGGGGGCCGCCTGTAAAATGGCCAGCCCCCCGGCCGGATTTTTACAGGCGGCCCCCTTGCCGCCCTCTCAGAGGGCGGTTTTTGCGTGGCCCGGGGGGCCGCCTGCAAAATGGCTGACGGCCGCAGGCCGCCGGCCAACGGCCGTCAGCCACGTCATCATATCGCCCTCTGGGAGGGCGATTTCAGACATATCGCCCTCCCAAAGGGCGGCGGGAGTATATTTTTGTAAATTTTTGAAATGAAAATGTAGTTTTGTAAATATTTTATTAAATAAATATAAAAATAAAAAAAATTCATCTTCCTTCTACTATGTATGCCAGGCCAGTGTTATAGGGCAATCCACGTAGAGAGGCTGCCTTTTTTGTGTTTGATTTTTTTGGCCCAGTTTTAAAGCCAATGGATTGGGTTTAATCGGTGTTTTGAAGCCCACAGGTAGACAAACAGGAGAAACTCCACAAACCCACTGATTTATTCAAAAAAGACCAAGGACGCGCACAAAACTAGGTCCTACAAAGCCCACAAAAAGCCACGGAGCCCAACGATTTATCTGAAAACGGAGGAAGCCCATAGAACTAGATTCTACGAAGCCCACAAAAGCAACAGATATTAGTACAAATCTGTGTTTAACAGGCTTACAACATTGGGCCCGTTAATTTTTTGCAAAAACCTAATGCTATTGATTGTAGACCAACGGTGAGAAAAAAGTGACTGAAATTTTAATTTTAAGAGATGGATGAAAAAAAACAAAAGTTTGGAAATTCTTTGGCTGGTCTAAACCATCCGATCGGATACAAACTGAGTTTGATATGGTTTGGGATCCTCCACTCGATCCCAAACTCTTTTTGATCAAGGAGACGGCGGATGAAGACTTGCATACGACGGCCAAGATAAGTATTAGTATTAGATTAGACTGAAAAGTGCCCATGCGTTGTAACAGAAAAAACTAAAATTACGGTTAAAAATAGATGATTATAGTTCAATTTTTTGAAACCTTAGCCCTTTAGAAAAACATATTATTCATGTGAATCTTCTAGGTAACTTGTTCAAAGTAATCTATTTCTTGTCCAGCATCACCAATATACAAACTCATGATTGGACTGTTACCGTGGGACAACATGCTTCAGCTGGCCAGGACCAATATACAAACCCATGGTTGGACCGTTACCGTGGGACAACATGCTTTAGTTGGCCAGGTCGCAGACATGGAAGAAGGACTTGGTTGGGTCGTTTCTGGGCTGGACGGACAAAGCTCATCCCTCATTGCGCGAGACGGACAACACACCAATGAAACGGATACGAACAACGTACAAAAGACTAGATGAATTGTTTTGAATTTGGCCGTGGACTTGCTGATCATATTGGGCCCAAAGGCTACGCACGAGGTGGACGCGACGCTGTGACTGCGCATGAGGCGAGCATCACGAAACATGACGCTGAACGCGCGTGCGTGAACTGGGAAAATATGAATCACAATGCGAAACGAGAGTGGTTTGTATTTTTGAATCGTAGGGAGGTCGGACGACGTACCAAAAATTAGTCGAAAGGGCTAAGGTTTCAGAAATTAAACTATAATCATCTAATTTTTAACATAATTTTAGTTTTTCGTTGCAACATACGGGCACTTTTTTAGTCAAATAAATAAAGTAGGTTTGGTTATGATTCACCGATGTTCTATATGTACCAGCTGGATTCGTGGGACTGGTATAGATAATACATGTAAAAGCATTCCGCTCCTGTTGGCCTGTAATGGTTAACGTTATATTTAGGTGGAGCTGAAACCATTTGGTTGGGCTCTAGCTCCACGAAAGATGGTGTTGGAGCTAGAGTCCCACAAAACAGGTACTTACTACCCTCTTCTGCTCATAGCCCAATAGCCGCTGCTATCTCCCGAATAGAGACGTGTTTCATCTCCTCTCCTCCCGAAAACACGCAATTCATCTAAAAAAGGCACGCGATTTCCTTCCCATTCCATCGGTTGCTCTTTCTGTCGTGCTGTCCGCGCTTCTCGTTCTCTATCAAGGGCATGCGATTACCTCTCTTTGTCTTCTCCACTGGTCACGCCCTCGACTTCGGACTACTCTACCAGTAGTGGCCCCGCTAGACGCTAGTAGTCACACAACCTGCTTGCCTTGATAGGCGACAAGCCAATCGATGGACGATGGCGTTTGACCAAACCGTGCGTAGAGCTAGAGCAGCACGGCAGCAACCAACAAGTGCCTTGAGCAGGGATGGCAATGGGGCCCCAATTCCCGTTACCCGGCAGGGAATTTCCCTATTAGGAGATGGGAAAGAACCTAATTTCTCCCCCATGGGGAGACATATGGGAGAAAAGCATCCCCTATCGGGTGTGATGGGGGCAGGGGAGTTCCATTGTCCCCCGGCCCTGGTCCCCCTTAAACCCTGTAAGGCCTATCTAATAGCCCATTTGGCCCATCACGGGAAAATATATATGAGAGAAACCCTAAAGTTCTTTCTTATTTTTTCTCTCACCCACCCCAGCCACCGCCTCCTACGGTTAGGCATGCTGCATGCAGCTTGGTAGCTCACCTTCCCAACGGTGGCGCCCTCACCTTCCTATCTCCTAACTTGTGTCGGTGGCAACAGCACGCATGCCTCGTGCACCAGCCGTGGGGATCCTGATTCCTATAGTAGTCATGTCGTTTTTCCTCCATCAATAGCTCCACGCGGTAGTCGTTATCTCCCTGTGGCTGCTAGCCTATATGTCGACGAGTAGCTGCAGCAAGAAAGAACACGACAGGAGCTACATCCGTATTTTCTCCTCCTGCCATTTCTCGTTGTTCCCATTTCCTCCTGTTCTTTGGGCAATTATGCTGTGCGGTTGATGCTTGAATGGAAGTATGTGTGCATGCAAGCATTTTGAGTAAATGAGACAGATCTTAGTCCTTTATGGTGATTTTTCTTCAATCTTTTGTTCGATTTTTGCCCAACGTGTTATAGTTGTGTAGTTGGGTTGAGTATTTTTCCTTTTATTTTTTGCTCCCAATGAATGAGCTACTCTTTTTTTCTGCTCCCAATAAATAAGCTTCTCAGCTGTGTGCCATCCATCGGCCCCCGTGGCTCCGTCGGGGCTCGGGGACGGATGCATGGCAGCCCCGACGCCAGGGACAGGGATGAGGGTCAGGGGATTTGTGATCATCGAGGGGTGGGCACAGGGAGTCACCCTCCACCTGGGATGGCCCTGTTGCCATCCTTAGCCTTGAGCTGCAGACCCGCACGCCTGCATCTTTCTTGTATTTGTTTGGTTTTGTAGCTTGCTCTTGGGAATCAGGAATGAATCGACTAACTTTTCTCTTGCCTAGCATTTTTCTCAAATATTTCTCAAATTTGCCTTTTCTGGTTGGTTTAGTATTCGGCTCCGTTCTTTTTGCTCCTAGATTGATGAACACCATGCGTCCTCTTTCTAGGGTGTGAGCCTCCGGACCAGTCAATGGTCACCAGTGGGCTGCTCGTGCTTGACCCCCTAAGGCATAAAAGCCGGTGAAGATGCCACCAAAGATGCAGTCTTGAAGATGTGCAGTGCATGAGTCACGTCTGGGAACGGCCCGAGCAGCGACCCATCATCCGACTCAGACGGGTATGATAGCGACGACTGACAAGCGAAAAAAAATCAAGAATTGCTTTAAACACAGAAATTTTTGGGTGACATTAGCATGACACAATGAATGACGTCAGCGATGAACGAAAATTTTAACAGAACACTATTTATTTTTATAATAGTAAAAACTAGTGCCATGTTCGTACGTTGCAACAAGATTTATAACAAAATGGTGACTATAGGACTTATTTGTGAGAACAGTGTTTTTTGGTGAGTGTTTTTTTAGACAAAGTGTCCACATTTTTTTGGGTGAAGTGGTTTTCTAAGGATGGGTATTTTTTACGTGAGGTAGTATATAGTGGTTGGGCAAGAGGAGAACGATTACGCTTTTACAGTATTAGAGATAAGAGAAGAGATACAGAATCATCAAGTGGGTCAACATGCCACTCTCCCCCTGTCTGAGTGCACGCAGAGCTAGTTTAGCACATTCATGTGCAGCAGTATTACAATATCTATGCGAGAAAATAAACCAAAAAAAGCTCCTGCTTAGCTCCTTGATCTGTGTCAAAATAGTGGACACCTCTGACCGCTGATTCTCTAAGTCGGCCCATTTATCAACCAGCGTCTTGCAATCTATCTCCAGTATCAGCCTTTGCACCCCTTGCTTAGCAGCAAACAGCACACCGTCTCTACATGCCACCGTCTCCATCGCAATAGCGTTTAAGTGAGAAATCACACCACTCTGATTTTGCCCCTTTAAAATTCCCCTCCTCGCCGCGCAGGATTACACCTTTTGCTCCATTTCGTTCTTCCTGGTAAAAGATGCATCCGTGGATGTAGTTGAGGAACCACAGTAACAGAAAATAACTCGGATTTCTCATGTCGGTCATCAAGGACAGGAAGGAAACTGATCCACCATCTCTTGTGAATGCCATCTCCCCTGGGAGAAAAACATTTCAATCTGTATGTAGTAAGCTAGGGGAAGGAAGATTTTGGTTGCAGGTCTCATCCAAATAATTTACCAAACCACATACAGACTGGATATAGTCCATCAAAAGGACAGTGTCTAACATCCAAAGCAAAGCATTGTCATACATACATCAATATTCAATAATAATAGTAATAACAATAGAGGCGCCAAGACATTGAAAAGGAAAAAAAGAGCATATGGCATAGCAATAGGTGGTCTTGTTGCTTGAAGAAACATTTATCCCGCGGCACCTCATGGATGCAAGTAGACCTAAAACCCCACATGTTTGTCAGTTCTTCTTTATTAAGTAATATTATCTCAGAATTACGAGTTTCCAAAATAAATAATTTGCAACAACATATGTAAGATGCAGCTCGGGCACCATTGGCGTGCACCATGCTTTCATCACAATGGGTATATAGGGACTTGCCAACACGCCAACACATATGTGCATGTTTGATGTTGTCAATCTTTTTTAGCTATGATATGAAATTGTAGATCTAAACTATTTGAGCGGGTAGAAAATAAAATTAGCTATAATCCTAAAAATGGAAGGTTAACACAAAACAATATTAGAATTATAAGTAATGCCTATGATGTAACTAAGAGAACGATCAAGAATAAATTTCTTATATAAGTGAAACAAATGACAAGATATATAAAGTGCTCAGAGTGCATACCTGCTCATAAGCAGCAGAAAATCCTAAAGGAAAGGTAATGCGTCTAATAGTATGGCTGACATGATCATATACCTCAAGCTACAAGGAACAAATTAAGATAATTTTGTTATATTCAGTCATAATATCAAATTCAACATTCTTAATGTCATATGAACCACCAAATATACCTCCAAATCAGCTGTCCATGTCGAATCAACACTAGTAAGGAATCCCCAGCCAAGCGACAGAAGGAAGTCTTCGAACTGTTTATAAAAATTTGACCATGTAAACACACCTTTTCAGCTTTAAATAATATAGAAATATTAAGAATACTTTTTACCTTATGAAGAGTGAAATCATGTTGTCCACCATACGAAACAATTGCATCCCCCTCAGAAATGCCGAGTCTTCCAGCCGTAGAATCATCAAATACCTAAATATAATTAAAATAATCTAATAAAAATTTACAATGAATATAACTATATGCCTGTACCATATGCACGATGAAACCATTGCTAATTCTGTGCTCAAGTTTAATATCCTCCTGGGACGAAATATCCAACAACTCAACAGCCGTCAAGTCCATACCAAGCATTGGACGAGCAACACGACTACAATAACAAGTTAAAAATAACAAATCAGTTACAAGCTTTGACTATCATTATAATGTCATTTCAAATATGTAAGCTTGTATTGCAATGAGGCTACATAGGGATGGACCACTAGGGTTTATTATCTTATTCCTAAAATTCTAACATCATAATATTATTTTGAGCAATATTATATCATTATTCATGTTCCAATTAATTTAATAGTGTATCACAAATTCTAGAACTAGAGTGTTGTAGAGCTCTACAAACGGCCAGGCAAACATTTCTGCATTGTGCCTACTGGAGTTGTTGCCACCTTCGATAAATTGGCACAATTTCTTACAAAAAGCTTTTGTACCAAGTGTAACAGCACAGGTATCAACATGGGGCAAGTAGATCAGTTTAAAATGATGGTTCATGCATGCTTCTATAAACATGTGACACAACGGAACTGTACATGCATGTTACTGTTGGTAACATTACTCTAGTTCCAAAAACCAACAAAGACATACAACTAAAGATTATCCAAAAATTCAAAATCAATTTAGCATAGCTGACAACGTCTTGTTGACATTCAAAGAATGCTAGCAGCAATTCAATAATAGAAGAGTTTATCGAACCTAAACTTTGTCAACATTTCAATGCAAGTTCGCATAATAGATATGGAAAGCATATACGGATTTGGGTTATGGCCAAATGTCATCCCTATAACATCACCATGCTCGTCAATCACAGACCCTCCAGTGCCACACTGCATCGAAGTAATAACAAGAAGCTGGATGAGCAATAAAGCAAGAATTCATCAAGAATCTATAATAATTATATACTTTTTACCGGTGCAAGTTCACAGCCGAAAGATAACCAGTGCCTGTACTTCAAATAACTTGGTGGTTCCTGCCACAAGACTGTCCCACGCCTAGCAATCAAGGATGACTCATCATCCCTTGCCAAAGCAAACACTTCCTGTCCAAATCTTGGACTAGAACCAAAATTAGCAGGCTGCAATGGAGAATCTGCCAGGACCTCCAACAACGCAATACAATAGTGCACATTAAAGAACAACAACCGGCCCTCTCTGATGGCCCTATTTGGCAAGTAGATGAGCAACTGAAAAGATGAGATTTAATTATATAGTTTGAATAATATGAAACAACTGAGATTAAAAGTGAGAAAAACACTAACTAAAGTAACAAGAATGAAAAGGAAGAATTCCTGTGAAGGATACTAATGTAGCCCCTCCCTCCCTTCATTTGTTTCAGTGACTGACTCTATGTCCCTTTCTGCTATTCCTCCCATGTATGCATCATATAAACAATGCTCAATGCTTCTTATGCTTAATTCTTAATCATAATTAACTAACTATTTTATGTAATGCCAGTTGCTAAAAGCTAACAACTGACAATGTTGAGCTTTTTCAGTCTTTGGGAGGTATTGAGAGGTATAGACACTTCATAGTGTTAATCATGAGGTATGAACACTAAATACCTATATCAAATAAGAGGAAAAAAACACAAGGGCAGATGCAAAGATGAATTTCCAATGCAACCCACACTTGTGGGGATCAGTTTCAGAAACCAAGCCTCATGGAGAGATGCCTCCCAAATAAAAGGAGATATGATACATCCCAAGGATGGGAGAATACATCTTAAAGAACATTGGTTAATTCTACAATGCTATTGTGCTGATAATGATATATCTCATAATTTCCTGACATATGAGGCATAAATATATAATTCCTTGCCATATGAAATACGCTTAATTAGTTTCCATCGTCCAAGACTCCACGGTGAAGTTTGGCTGCCACTTACCTTGGGCTCGGGATGGATTAATACACCACTGTCGCACACAGCTGCAGAGCAAGTCAGGATTGTTGCCAACCTAGTGGTCTCGTTCCAACGGACAACGATGCCAGTGCATTGTGCAATCCCCTCCCCATCTGGAAACATTGGGCACAATCAAGATCGATGCTAAGTAGCAGCAAGAGTAAATGGTCAATTGAGCATATGAGTCGATCTTTTACCAGGCTTGCGGGAGGAAATGCCGACAATGGAGCGAGCAGCCTTCCGGACCATGATCTTGTCCGCCGTGCTTGCGACGTCTCTGGCGGTGCGAGCGTCCTTCGGCTCCTTCCTGAGAGTGCAAGGAGTGACAATACCTCGAGGTTCTGATGAAGACATGCGCAATAGCAACACAGAATTTAGGCTATTTTTTCCCCCTCTTTTCTTCATCTTCCTAACTGATAGCACTGACGATGGCGAGAAGAAAGGTAAGGCAAACCTGGGAGCTTGGAGATCCTCTCTAACTCGGTAGCCCGCCGTAGAACATCCCTCGATTTCCCAGACTTGGGGTACGGCAGCAAGCTAGCACGCTGCCGACGCGGCGGACCAGGGGAATCCGCTCCTCCTCCCCCTGCCGCCGCCGCCGCCGCCTTATCCTCGGCTGCCGCATTCCCGGCTCCCGTCTTCTTCTTCAGAACCGGCCCCGGATCAACCGACGGCGTCACATCTGGCGCGTCAGTCATCTCCAGCCCCCCCAGCTCCCTTGACCGAAGGCGGGTAACCCTCCTCCCCGTACTTGCAGCTCCGGCCGCCGCCGTAGTACTCCGTTTCCGCGGCATCCTCACCGGAATCGACGAGGAAATCGAGGAAGGAGCCAAGCTAGCTAGGAGCAGCCTGCCACTGCAGCAGCCACACGCCCGAGCAGACTCCTCAACTAAATCATCTTTTCTCCTTTTCTTCTTTTTTTTTTTGTCCAGCGAAACTAAAGCGTTGGGCATTCAGTTGTTAATAATTTGAAATTTTTTTAATTTACAAAACTTTAATTTTTAATGTTTGTTTTTTTTGCAGAAATACCCTCTTGCCGCCGTGGGCCAGGGCGGTATTTAAAAACCGCCGTGGCCCAGGGAGGTGAATGGCCTGGCCGTCGGGGGGGGGGTGGGGGGGAGGGAGCTCCAACGGCGTGGGCCGCCGGTTAGCGGTGGGTAGCGGGGGGGGCCACGTGGGTTGTGCCGCCCCCTGGGGGACGGGCAGCGAATGCCTGCATTCGGCCCCTAGAGGCATTCGCAACGCCGTCCCCCGGGGGTGGGGGGCCATACCGCGGCGAGGCATGGCATGTTTTTGCGAACGGACCGTCCGCACTGGGATCGGATCGTCCGAATCCCCGGATCGGACCATTGCCCGCCAAATTGGACCATTGATCGGACAGACCATTGCCAAAGATTGGACCGTCCACCTAGGTATCGGACCGTCCGAATCCCCCGATCGGACCGTTGTCCCTCGAATCGGACCATTGATCGGACTGACCATTGCCCAAGATCGGACCATCCGCCCAAGGATCGAGCCATCCGAATGCACATGATTGGACCGTTGCCCCCGGATTGGACCGTTGATCGGACTGACCATTGTCCCAGATCGGACCGTCCGTCTAGGGATCGGACCATCCGAATACCCCCGATCGGACTGTTGCCCCCTCCCGATCGGACCATTGCCCAGCCCAGGCCTCGGCCCCCTAGAGCCATTTGCAAATTACCAAATTTGAAATTTTTCTTGCTAATTTTTAACCCCAAAAATTTTGAAAATTTATTTCTCAAAATTAGATTCTTAAATTCTATTTATTGTGCCATTGCATTTATTGGGTCGATGTTAAAAAAAAACCAAATATCATAAATTGTTCACGTCGTGAAAAAAACTTGTCAAATTGAAGGTATTTCTGGATCGCCACTCACATTCCACTCCTCGTATGTCCGGATCGGCACTCGCAATCCACTCCTTCCCATTTTTCGTCTATACACTTCACAAAATTTAGTTTTAATCGTGGTTTAGGGTATGTTTTTTGAAGTTTTTTTTATAATCTGACGATGGTGGGCGTTGGTTTGTAAAATCGTACTGATCATTTTTTCAAGTTTATTTTCGGTAAAACTTAATTAATGACATGGTAATAGGTGGTCCATACTTGCGCATAGTATGCGCCGAAAGTGGTTTGTCCTTTTAAAATGGTACAGACAGGACGGAGTACCGTTGTAAATATTTGTGAAAGGTCAGATCTGAAGGGTGGGATCGAGCCTAGAGGGGGTGAATATGGACATGAAAAATTTAAACAAGTATGCGAGACCTATAAATAAATAAATACAACAATAGCCCCTAGGTCATACGCCTCCTCGTCCTCCTAGGCTGCGCTCGTACGTACCCACGCGAGTACGTCAGGCGGTCCGCCGGTACCCCACGGGTGGCTCGGACCGCTTGAGAAGTAGGGGAAGCACCAGCGTCATGCGGCTGTGTGTGCGGTGCACCTTCGAGCTGTGACGACCCGATCACGTCCTGCTCTGGAACGAGGTCGTCCTCGGTAGAGATCCAAGCAGAGATGCTCCGGGCAGATCCCCGCCTAGTGTCCTCCAGGTGGTGGTGAGATCCGCCGCGTGGGTCTGGTAAAGAAAAGTTCGCGTCAGCCGAATAAAAAGTGCAGTTAGTTATAGAGAATATGTTCGAACCTGACGTACCTGACAATCCTCGCCCGATCGTGGAGGCTGCCGTCCTCGATCCTCCGGCGGTACCAGAAGGACCTGCTCCCCACGACGTACTGGCCCCTGCAGAACCCGCTGCTCCTGCCGATGTCCCTTCACCATGGGGACCTCGCATATGTATCTGCATTGGTGGGGCTGCATCGGAACGGCGACAAGTCAGAGCATGGACGACCGAGCTCATCGTGTTGCACATCCAGCCGAACGTGATCGTCTGCTCCTGCTGCGTGAGAGGGATGCCAGCCTCGAGGCGCTGCCGTAGTAGGCCGAGCTCCGTGTGGACCTGCCTAGCATCGTCCACCTGTTCAGCAGGACATGCGTGGTTAGTTGCGCGTGGTAAGTACCGTTGAAAATAGTATGAAAACCATTGACTCACCGCGCGAAAGTAGTCTTGGTCGCGGTGTGTCGGGTATGCGTCTCGCACCCCCGCGACGTGCGCCTGTGGAGCCCCGGGAGTGAACATCACCCGTAGTCTGGTACGGGCCTGGTACCAGGAAAGATACTGCTCGTACCTGTCGGCTGTACCAGGAAAATTGACTACATGACAAAGGGAGAGCAAAAAAAATACCTGGATTTGGCTCAAAAATCCGCGAGGGCTTCGCCGCTGTATTGCTCCTCCTTTGCCTCAGCTCTATCGGACGAACGCTGGAGGCGGAAGGGGAAAATGACGCGCCGGCAAGTACGTGAAAGGATTTTATAGGGGAGGGCTAACTGCCCTCCCCCAGGGTGGCGATTGGGCTAAAAACCGCCGTGGCCCAGGGCGGCGAATGCATTTTTGCATTCGGCCCCCTGGAGGCATTCGCCGCCGTCCCCCAGGGCGGTAACGCCACGTGGCCCCCCCGGCTAACGGCGGTCCACGCCGTTAGCCCCACCCTAACGGGCCAGGCCATTCGCCGCCCTGGGCCACGACGGTTTTTAAATACCGCCCTGGCCCATGGTGGCAAGAGGGTATTTCTGCAAAAAAAAATTAAAAATTAGTTTTGTAAATTAAAAAAAATTAAATTATTAACAGTAAAAACTCTCTTTTGTTGCCATAGATAGGGCCCAAAAATATGAGGGCCGGCACTGGCGAGGTTCATGTCGACGTCAGGCTGCTTCTACTCCTGAGCAAGGTTTTTTTTTTAAGGTTACTGCCTTTCATGGTAAGATGGTGTCAAAAACCATACAAATTTTATCTTCAAAAATTTAAATTTAAAATTTTTAAATCTCATGGTAAAGTCGTAGTTACCGCAGTTAACTCATGGTTACCGTGCGGTAACCATGGTATATTGAAGCTAAAAAGAAAAAATTACGAAAAAAATTGTAAAATATAGTAAAAATTTTAGAAAATTGTAGAAAATTCAGGAAAAAATTACGGATATCTCTAGAAAAACAATGTAATATTGTATATATTTTTGCATAACCCTTGCTATACTTTTACACTTAAACAAGTAGAAATTATATCACAACCCATCTTTTTATTTTTTTCAATTTTGATGGAGCTCCAAAATATGAAGTAAACTTCATCATTTTCATAAATTTTCTTCACCATAGTGATCCATAATTCAAGTACTATCTGCTAGAATTTTTTAGATTTTTTATTTTTTAAAAAATTTAAATTCAGATAAAATTAGGCAAACCATACCGCCAGTACCCTTACTATATCCAGACGGTAGCGCAGTTACCGCGGTAACCGGCGGTATGTGAAACACTGCTCCTAAGGCCCCGTTCGTTTTAGATTGTGGACTGGGCTACTCCCTTTGAGTTTTGTGAGCTCGTTACCTAATCTACTAAGCGGTACGGATTTCTTTCAAAAACTTTCTATATAGAAATTTATTTAAAACATCAAATAAATCTATATTTAAAGTTTATTATCGGTGTTTGTTACCAGCAATAATGAATACAGGGCTACGTCGTGCGTTGGAACTAGAGCTATATGGTGACATAAGACAAGGAGATTTATGTAGGTTTAGGTCTTCGGTGAGAGGTAATACCCTAATGCCGTTTTGATCTGTCGTTGTCTTTTCTGATTGCTTCTCGATCTCGGGACCCCTATCCCTCTTATATAGGTTTGAGGGGTAGGGTTAGATGTTTGGTAACCTAGCCAAGTACGACTTGGTCCCCTAATCTATTTAGGTGTCCGTATCGAACTCTATCCCGTGCATTGGGTAGCATGTCCTGTCAATAGCCAAGTTCTACCTGATCTCCAACTAGCCGGCTTAGCCTACCTCCTTTCTATCTAGTCGGATAAGCTATCCATGATTAGGGGTGAACAAAAAGCTCGAAGCTCATGGCTTGGATCAGCTCGTATCGAGCTTGGCTCGGATCGACTTGAACTCGTAGTCATAACGAGTCGAGCCGAGCTAGGCTTTTAGCTCGTGAGCTGCTCGTTTATCTCGTTAGTACAAAAGATTACCATATCTTCATATACTTAGGGCTTTTTAACTAGCATTTAGTCTTTTAATTATGTCTAAACTTTCTGTATTTGGTGAGTTATTTATTAGTTAGCGTCTATTATTATATTAATATATGATAATGTGGGATCACCCCGAGACTTGTACCGAGTTTCGCAATTCGCCATGTCAACACTAACTCTTGGAGTGGTGGGGTCTTAACAAAATCCAAATAATTATAGTAACCACCATCCCCTCAAAGCTGACTTGACGTCGCGAACGACGAGTCAATACAAACTCGAAGTGCCGGACCCGAAACAGGTGAGATACTTAATGAAATAGCCTTTGCCAGTCCCCCACCGAAGTATGCACGTCAACCACTCGATGGTGGTGACCACAAGGTACACACCCCAGAGGACTCGATACCACCGGCTATTAAGTAAATATCTCAAGAGTTTCAAGCCCTTACTTGTACCAAGCTAGCCCCAGGAGTTGATGCTAGCTCCATACTTTCATCTTAGCAATTGACATCACAAAATAGGGTAGTGGTCTAGCTAGATAAGTAAGGTAGTGGTCTAGCTAGATAAGTAAGGTTAGTGATACATCCATAATTTATGTAGGCCGACTGGCCAAATAGATAGTGGTTTGTGGAAGCTTGTACTACCCAAGATACCCTACAGGCAACCTGAAACAACCCGAAATCTTATTAAATAAAAAAGATGTAGTTATACCTTTAATTGTTCTCAAAGAAAAAAAAACAACAACAACAACAAATTATACACAGGCAAGAGAGCCACATCTTTACTCGGGTCAAGTGTGGTCAATAGGAACACAGTGCAAGGAGTGGGTAAAAATTTCTCATCTAGTGAATTCGTGACACACACCCACACAAATAGTGAATCAACAGGGAGAGGCATGGGCTACCATTCCAACAATTCTTGGTACAGATATAAGATGGAATGGCAGGAGTAAGTGTGGTAGACGGGAGAACAATACTCACTTTCACATCTAGCCAGTTAGCACGGTAAGGAAACCAATCCCTCTTCATCTTCATCTCCCCTACCCAACCATCCCAAGATTTGTAGCCAATCAACCTCCAAATGGTGATGTAGAGCACCATCATCAGCTTGGCTAAGAGGTGGAAGGGGGTGAGCCAGCAAGAAGAAGGGCCGACTCGTAAAGAGCTGAATCTGCAGGTGGGAGTCTGCTAGCTTGTGAGCTCGTGGGGATCCAGCAAGAATACACTAGAAGCAGAGATCAGGTGATTTTCTCATGCTACCATAGCTATCCCTTAGCAAATCCCACATAAAGCAAGCAAGCACTTGGAAGCAGTATCTTAGTACCTCAATGCAAATCTTGCTAGAAAAGAAGGGGAATGTATTAATAGAGGCATTGGAAGGAGGAGATTAGAAAGGAAAAATTTGTAGCACTTATCTTAGAGCTGGCCTTCGGTGGTGCCAAGCACCAAGGTCGCCAGCTGCAGTGGGGCACCAGCCTTTGGAGTAGAGTTTGGGAGAGAAGAAAGAGAGCCACAACTGTAACAGATGGAGGAAGAAGAAGGGAAATGCTAGTTGCCTTGTGCCTGTACGAAGGGATAAGGAAGGAAAACAGTAGAGAGGTTAATTAGTTGATGCACACTAGTAACCTACACAGCTAACCCAATACCCTGTAACCCAAATATAGTTTAGGTAAATCTACAGAGAGGTGGGCACACTTTATTTGTGGATTGTTTGTTTTCATTTTTTTTTAAAAAAATTTAATTAAACCTCGCGGTATATGGTGGGAATGCAGGAAAGGAATTAGAGGTGGAGACGGGTCAGTTGGGAGCGCCAGCTAGTTTCGATCTCAACTACGAGATTCCAGGCAAGCTAACCTTTGAACATGGTGATTTGAATTATTTTGCATAAATAATATTTTGTTTTATAGTACTGTCACCTTGCATCAAATGAATTTTTCAAATAAGTAAGTCATAGAGATGGATGATAATATATATACTGGAGAGATCAGTTGAGGGAGCAACTGATTTTCTCTTAATTATTAGGAGGGTAGAGGGTGCCCATAGACAGGATTTGAATGGAGGCGGGACCCTCTACATACGGTTATAACATAAGGACTAAAATCATTCTCGCTTGTATTAGTGTGTCGTATAAGAACCATATCGACCATGTACTCGTCGAAAGGCGAGCAGAGTTTAGTATCTTATCAAGTTGTTACACTCTGTATAGAGGATGTAGTAATAGCTTGGGCGATGAAAAACCCAAGACAATGCCGATGAAGTGCATTGATGCGCATATATTAGCGCTGGATGAAGGAGTGTAATGTACGGAAATAAGAGAAAGTACTCTGTACTCTAAGTACTGTCCAGTGTTTTAGAAAGAGGGCAGGTTGGCGTTTAGTCGGCCACGGGCACTCGGGCCCTTGGGCACACGGCACTCGGGCACTCGGGCACTCGGCACTCGGCATTCGGGCACACGGATTCTCGGGCACTCGGCACTCGGGCGCGGGCACGGGGCACGGCCACGGCCACGGGCACCCGGGCACGGCCATGGGCACCTCGGGCACGGCCATGGGCACCTCGGGCACGGTCACGGGACACGGGCACGACATGGGCACGGCACGGGCGCGGGCACTCGCACCCAGGCACGGGCACGGCACGGGCGCAGGCACTCGCACCCGGGCACGGCCGCGGCACCCGGGCACGGGCATGGGCGAGGGGCGCTGTTGACGCCGAAAACCGCTGGGTGTGCCAAAAAGCTTGCTGACGATCTGGTTCGGCGCCTATAGACACGCGAAGGCCTGGGAGATTTGCTTCACTCCAGTGCAGGTCCTAAAGTCTTGAGGTTCATAGGCGTGCCAGTCAATTTGACCCCGCAATTGACAAGGAGAATATTAGCTTAGGGATTCAATCGGCCGACATCAATAAGAATCCCGCTAGCCGATTGCCGAAGGATTGCTTGAGCATCGGCTGAAAGCCGATGATAAAACTTTGTCCGGGCCCCAGCTGTCCGCGCCCGGGTCTTCGACTGTTGGTCCTCGTGCTCACGTCCGGCTACCAGCAGCGATCGGCCAATAAGCCGATAAAGTCTTCCTTCAGCCGATGGCGTCAACAGTGCTCGCACAACGGCTACGCTTGTACCCGGGCCCTTGTCCTCGGCGTGCTCGTCCCCGGGTCAACAGCAATTGCACATCGGCTATCGGCCGATACGGTCTGATGTAGGCCCCTTGTAGCCGATGGCCGATGGCACCTGTGTATCGGCTAGGAAACCGATAACGCTATAAGCAAATAGATAAGCTATCAGTATAACATGTGCATCGGCTAGAAGCCGATGATAAAATAGATAGGCAGAATAGTACGTTAGCCGACTGCCAAGGAAACACATGTGCATCGGCTAGAAAACTGATGATAATATAGATGACCAAAATAGTAAAGATAATACAGTCGGCTTTATAAAAAGATAACCTATCGGCTAAGCACTCCGATAGAACGTCGCATATACACCGATCGGCTCGACAAGGATAAATCTATTATTATCAATCTAGTAGTTCAGACCTAACTGATGCAGCACAGATTAATAATAATAAAGGAACCTCAATAAGCCGATAGACCTAATGCAACTGTGATGTAATAAGATAACTTATCGGCTATACATTCCGATAAGACACTTGCGCAAAAACCATCAACCTAGCAGGAACGATTTATCGCTGGCAGCTCAGTAGGTCGGACCCAACCGATGCAGCACGAACTGATGATAAATCGCCCCCAGTAAGCTGATAAGATCTACGCACGCGTGATATGGTATACCTGATCGGCCTAAGAGGTCGGACCGAACCGATGCAGCCGTAGACAGGGCAGATACACCTGGGTAAGGGGTGACGAGTCTTACCCTCTCGCAGGAGTTCGGACCTAACCGATGTGGTATACCTGATCGGCCTAAGAGGTTGGACCGAACCGATGCAGCCGTAGACAGGGCAGATACACCTGGGTAAGGGGTGACGAGTCTTACCCTCTCGCAGGAGTTCGGACCTAACCGATGCAGCCCCGCTCGAGAAGCAAGAACCCGTCGAAAGGGTGGCGATGTGCCGAATTTGATTGATCTGTGTGGATTCTTTACAAGGTCCCCGGGCATACGTATATATACCCCGAGTTACAAGAGTCCTTATAGGACACGGAACAAGACTTTCCTAACTAGAAAAGGAAAACTAACAAACCTGATCGGACAAGAGATCAGGTTTCCTAAAAGATAAAACTATCTAATAGATAAGATAAATAACTGCCATAACGTGGTCTTCACGATTCCTTCCCAAGCTCGGACTCTTCTGGATTAGTTTCCAATGGCTGATATCGCTTCTTTCCTTAACCGAACATGGTAACGACCCGTACCAAATTTTGGCATTAACAGGCGCCTAATGGGATTCTTCTCTTTATGCAAGTGATTAGTAGATTTATACAAAAAAAAATAATTAAACTTGGACTTTTCTTACAAGAACCATATTTTCGGAAGAATCATATTTGAGAGATGATGATTTGATAAACATGCTTTGCATTTTGTTTCTGATGCTTGCTGAGTACCTAGTACTCACCCTTGATATTAAATATATATATATAGAGGCCAATTCATCGGGGCAGATCAATGGGACCAATGAGGGTTTGGAGGACCAGTCTTATGCTTCTTGGTGCACTGAACAGCCCGGGGATGATGCCTATGACTTTAATGTGTATTATGGAGGATGGGATGAGTAGATGTATGCCGAGTAGCAGTCCTGTAACTATGTCAACAAACCCGAGATGTTGAAGTTTGTATGATGTCCAAGTGCTACGAATGGGAAGACATGTAGGACCCTGTGTAAGATTCCAGCCCTGCGTGGCATGGTTTTGTAAAAAAAATTAGTGGGATCTTCTAGCTATAATTCTGCTGCTATCTCTGATGTGGATTATTATTCACTAAAGCACGTCTCTAGTGAATAATGATACATGGACTAAGGACGCCATTTTGGTAATGGCGGCCTGGGTCGTCACAGGTGGTATCAGAGCAATGGTTCGAGGGCCCACGCAAATAGTTAGAAACCGCTAAGAAGTGGGTCCTAGATTTTTTTCAGTTGGCGCAACCTAGGAGGTATCTTAGTTGCAGCTTTCTAGTATATGGTAGTACATAGTGGGAAGTACTATCAAATACGCTCGTCAGTACAGTAGGTAGATTTTTTTATTGAGTTTGACCACCATACTAATTAGATCCATGTTGCAGGATGGTTCGAATTAGAATTCCACCATCGAGAGTCCGTGGTCAGTGAAACAACCCGAAATTTTTTTAAATCAAAAAGATGTAGTTATACATTTAATTGTGCTTAGAGAAAAAAAAACAACAACATCAACAAATTACACACAGGCAAGAGAGCCACACCTTTACTCGGGTGTGTGGTCAATAGGGACACAGTGCAAGGAGTGGGTAAAAATTTCTCACCTAGTGAACTCGTGACACACACCCACACCAATAGTGAATCAACAGGGAGAGGCATGGGCTACCATTCCAACAATTCTTGGTATAGATATAAGATGGAATGGCAGGAGTAAGTGTGGTAGACGGGAGAACAATACTCACTTTCACATCCAGCCAGTTAGCACGGTAAGGAAACCAATCCCTCTTCATCTTCATCTCCCCTACCCAACCATCCCAACATTTGTAGCCAATCAACCTCCAAATGGTGATGTAGAGCACCATCATCAGCTTGGCTAGAGGTGGAAGGGGGGGTGAGCCAGCAAGAAGAGGGGCCGACTCGTAAAGAGCTGAATCTGCAGGAGGGAGTCCGCTAGCTTGTGAGCTCGTGGGGATCCAGCAAGAATACACTAGAAGCAGAGATTAGGTGATTTTCTCATGCTACCATAGTTATCCCTTAGCAAATCCCATATAAAGCAAGAAAGCACTTGGAAGCAGTTTCTTAGTACTTTAATGCAAATCTTGCTAGAAAAGAAGGGGAATGTATTAATAGAGGCATTGGAAGCAGGAGATTAGAAAGGAAAAATTTGTAGCACTTATCTTAGAGCTGGCCTTTGACCATAGCGGCTGGACTTGGGAGTCATGGAGTGAGCTCCATCCTAGCAGGGTGTTCACCATTTGCAGCTTGTGGAGTTGGGGATGTGCCCGAAGCAGAAGGAGAACGGCTGCCGGCGGGATATGGCACCCGAGGTCGCCAGCTGCAGTGGGGCACCAGCTTTTGGGGTAGAGTTTGGGAGAGGAGAAAGAGAGCCACAGCTGTAATAGATGGAGGAGGAAGTATAGGAATGCTAGCTGCCTTGTGCCTGTACGAGGGGATAAGGAAGGAGAACAGTAGAGAGGTTATTTATTTGATGCACACTAGTAACTTACACAACTAACCCAGTACTCTGTATAACCCAAATATAATTTAGGTAATCCTTGCCATTAATAGCTACATAGGTGCAAGTTGGCATAATAAAAATTCTACAAAGAGGCGGGCACATTTTATTTGTGGATTGCTTGTTTTTCATATTATTAAAAATTTAATTAAACCTCGCGGTATATGGTGGGAATGCAGGAAAGGAATTAGAGGTGGAGACGGGTCAGTTGGGGGCGCCAGCTAGTTTCGATCTCAACTACGAGATTCCAGGCAAGCTAACCTTTGAACATGGTGATTTGAATTATTTTGCATAAATAATATTTTGTTTTATAGTACTGTCACCTTGCATCAAATGAATTTTTCAAATAAGTAAGTCATAGAGATGGATGATAATATATATACTGGAGAGATCAGTTGAGGGAGCAACTGGTTTTCCCATATATATTAGGAGGGTAGAGGGTGCCCTTGGATGGGATTTGAATGGTGGCGGGACCCTCTACATATGGTTATAACATAAGGACTAAAATCATTCTCGCTTGTATTAGTGTGTCGTATAAGAACCATATCAACCCTGTACTCGTCGAAAGGCGAGCAGAGTTTAGTATCTTATCAAGTTGTTACACTCTGTATAGGGGATGTAGTAATAGCTTGGGCGATGAAAAACCCAAGACAATGCCGATGAAGTGCATTGATGCGCATATATTAGCGCCGGATGAAGGAGTGTAATGTACGGAAATAAGAGAAAGTACTCTGTACTCTAAGTACTGTCCAGTGTTTTAGAAAGAGGGCAGGCTGGCGTTTAGTCGGCCACGGGCACTCAGGCACACGGCACTCGGGCACACGGGCTCTCGGGCACTCGGGCACTCGGCACTCGGGTACACGGGTTCTCAGGCACTCGGCACTCGGGCGTGGGCACGGGGCACGGGCACGGCCATGGGCACTTGGGCACGGGCACGGGGCACGGGCACGACACGGGCACGGCACGGGCGCGGGCACTCGCACCCGGGCACGGGCACGGGTGAGGGGCGCCTAATGGGATTCTTCTCTTTATGCAAGTGATTAGTAGATTTATACAAAAAAAATAATTAAACTTGGACTTTTCTTACAAGAACCATATTTTCGGAAGAATCATATTTGAGAGATGATGATTTGATAAACATGCTCTGCATTTTGTTACTGATGCTTGCTGAGTACCTAGTACTCACCCTTGATATTAAATATATATATATATATAGTGGTCAATTCATCGGGGCAGATCAATGGGACCAATGAGGGTTTGGAGGACCAGTCTTATGCTGCTTGGTGCACTGAACAGCCCGGGGATGATGCCTATGACTTTAATGTGTATTATGGAGGATGGGATGAGTAGATGTATGCCGAGTAGCAGTCCTGTAACTATGTCAACAAACCCGAGATGTGGAAGTTTGTATGATGTCCAAGTGCTACGAATGGGAAGACATGTAGGACCCTGTGTAAGATTCCAGCCCTGCGTGGCATGGTTTTGTAAAAATTAGTGGGATCTTCTAGCTATAATTCTGCTGCTATCTCTGATGTGGATTATTATTCACTAAAGCACGTCTCTAGTGAATAATGATCCATGGACTAAGGACACCATTTTGGTAATGGCGGCCCGGGTCGTCACAGTCAGCATGTCCTATTACTTTGGCAAATGATGCAAGAGCTTGGTGCGCCTTGTCCAGAATTCTTTGAGGAGATACCAGAAGACGGGTCTAGCCGGCAAATTGGAGTGACGATTACTGAAATTCCCCTAGATACCAACTTCCGTAGAGAGCATTCCACGATTCGGTACTGCCATGATGAGGGCCTGCATTTACAGGAGGTTGCCAAGGAAGCTATGCACACTTTAAGAGCTTATTTCGGGGCACACCTACGCTCCACTGGCTATAGGGATTTACCAGCACTTGACTTGAGGGGTCCAGAACCATCCCACCAGAGTGAATGCAGTGGAGTAAACTTCGGGGATAGATCTTCATCAGCCCAACCCACTGCTGATCCATCAACCTGTAGAATCACCTCTAACATGGTGATGATTGCAGACACGATGACATATCATTCTCAAAAGGAGACAATTACTAGGTCTCAAGAGGCAGTACAATTCTGGGAACAATGCTATAGAATCAGTGAGTATGATAGAGCTTGCCTTGAAGCAGCTATAAGTCTCTTGGTCCCTGGTGGTCCCCTTAATCCTGCACCTATACCAAATAATATCAATGAAGATGAAGTAGAGCAAGGAGAAGAGGAAGAGGAAGAACCAAATGAGGAGGAACCAGAACCAGAACCAGAACCAGAACCAGAAGTGGAAGCAGTAGAGGATCTTGACACACCCATTATTCCACCACCAGCAGCTATACCACAACTAGCCATCCCACCATCACCACACCTGCCTGAACTGAACAACATGCCACAAGAGATACAAGTTGACCATGTAGGCAAGCCCCCATTGCCACCCCAGCCAGAGCAACCAAGTTCCCAATCCATGGCTTCACTACCATCAAGCTCTAGCTCTATTCACCCATACAGGAGTGTTAGCCCGTGGGCAAGCATGGAGCATTCGGCTAACTGGGCGTATGCACGTGCACTTGGACTACTGGTACCAGGGAATAAGGATCACAACAATAGGGGCGACAATGCTGAAAGTAGCGGCAATGGCAACCGTGACGTTGGTGGTAGCAGTGACAGCAAGGGCCTTGGAGATGGTAGTGGCACAGCGGGATCAGGATCATACCCTTCAGGCCTTTAGGCAAGAGATGTCTTGACACAAGCAGCCTGCATACAGACTTTTGGGTTTGGAAGTAGCCTTATACTTTTGGGTCAGGAATAGCAATAGTGATGCCACTAAGAAATGAGAATGTATAGTTATGCATTGTATGGGTGTAATGTGCCTTATGTGTAATATGCAATACTAGATGGACAGGGACCAGTAGCTCAGTTGTGACTATGTGTATATTAGAACTCATGTACCCTGGCTGTACATAACCTGATGTGTGCACTGCTATATTAGCTATGTTGTGTGCTATGAGGAGTTATGATACTATTTGATGGTTAGAAAGAGAGAAGGGGTGACCCATAATAATAATAATAATAATAATAGTCATAATCAGAGAGAAGAGAGCATGCTGCGTGTCTCCGAACGCTATTCAAGTAAATAATTAGAAAATCTACCTTAGTTGCCACCCCAGACAAATAGAGTGCAGATCATTTGCCTGCGTACTCATTTGTTCTAGAAGTGAAAGGTTTCTCAATACATCTGAATGACCTCTCCAACTACATCATGCAGGATGGACAATCGCCATGGCTTAGCTGAGCAAGATCTTGTTATTCGGCTGGGCTCCAATGCAAATAACACTGATGGGAGCAATCCACCTTCTGAGAATCAAAGTGTCATGCTGTTAACGCCAAAATTTGGCACGGCTCATATCAGATTCGGTAAAGATAGAAGCTATATCAACCGGAGGAAATTAATCCAGAAGAAACCGGATTTGAGAAGGAATCGTGAAGACCACGTTATGGCAGTTATTTATCTTATCTATTAGATAGTTTTATCTTTTAGGAAACCTGATCTCTTGTCCGATCAGGTCTGTTAGTTTTCCTTTTCTAGTTAGGAAAGTCCTGTTCCGTGTCCTATAAGGACTCATGTAACTCGGGGTATAAATACGTACGCCCGGGCACCTTGTAAATTATCCACACAGATCAATAAACTTCGGCGCATCGCCACCCTTTCGACGGGTTCTTGCTTCTCGAGCGGGGCTGCATCGGTTAGGTCCGAACTCCTGCGAGAGGGTAAGACTCGTCACCCCTTACCCAGATGTATCTGCTCTGTTTACGGCTGCATCGATTCAGTTCGATCTCTTAAGCCGATCAGGTATATCACATCACGCGTGCATAGTTTTTATCAGTTTACTGGGGATAGTCTATCATCAGTTTGTGCTGCATCGGTTGGGTCCGACCTACTAAACTGAGCGATAAGCTATTCCTGCTAGGCCGATGGCTTCTGTGCAAGTGTCTTATCGGAATGTATAGCCGGTAAATTATCTTATACATCACGATTGCATTAGATCTATCGGCTCATTGAGGTTCTTTTATCATTATTAATCTGTGCTGCATCAGTTAGGTTTGAACTACTAGATTAATAATGATAGATTTATCCTTGCTGAGTCGATAGGTTTTATGTGATGTTCTATCGGAGTGTTTAGCCGATAGGTTATCTTTTATTTAAATAAAGCCGATTGCATTGTCTTTATCACTGCCTGTTTACTCTATCATCGGCTTCTAGCCGATGCACATGTTTCTATGGCAGTCGGCTAGCGTATTATTCTGCCTATCTATTTTACCATCGGCTTCTAGCCGATGTACATGTTATACTGACAGTTTATCCATTTATCTATAGCGTTATCGGTTTCCTAACCAATACACACGTGCTGTCGGAGGTTTATTTCTCATCGGCTTCTTAGCCGATGCACAAGTATTGTTGACAGTCGGCCACGCGCGAAGACAAGGGCCCGAGTACAGGCGCAGCCGATTTACAAGTACTGTTGGCGCCATCGGCTGGAGGAAGACTGTATCGGCTTGTCGGCCGATTGGATCGGCCCGAACTCGAACAAGCAGACAAGTACCCGGGCGCGGGCACGAAAACCTGGGCGCGGGCACAAAGATCTGTGCGCGGGCACGAGGTCCCGGGCTCGGGTAACAGGCAAAGATCCGGGCGCGGGTGACTGGTGAAGACCCGGGTGCGGACACAGGCGAGGAACCGGGAGCGAGGACCCGGGCACGAAGACCCGGGCGCGGGCACAGAGATCTGGGCGCGGGCACGAGGTCCCGGGCTCGGGCAACAGACGAGGACCCGAGCACGGGCAGCAGGCGAAGACTCGGGTGCGTGCACGAGATCTGGACGTGGGCAGCTCGGACGCAGGCACGAGGGCCCGGGCACGGGTGCAGGCAACACCGACGACGCGGCGGTATACCAGTACTATAACCAATCGGCTAAAAGGATTCTTATAGGCCGATTGGTTTTCTGATCTAATTCGTTTTTCTCCTTGTCAATTACCGGGTCAAATTGACTGGCACGCCAGCGAACCTCAAGATTTTAGGACCTGCACTGGAGCTAAGCAGATCTCCTAGGCCTTCGCGTGTCACCCAGACGCCGGACGGCCCCCGGCGGGTTTTCGGCGTCAACACCTGCCCGGTCAAGGACAGCTTCCAAGTTTCCCTGAACATGGGAATGCCGAAGCTTCAGCAGCTAATATTGGATCGGGGAGTTTAACAGATATCTTAAAATTTATGGAGAACTCTAGGAGGGAGTCCCAGGAGAATCAGAACCGTATACTTGAAGTGGTACTAGCTAGTCTAGCACCCAATGGATTACGTCGACTTAATGCAGGAGTTAGTTTAGGAGAATTTCTACAGACTCATCCACCAACATTTTCTAAGGCTGTTGACCCACTTGAGGCTGCTGATTGCTAGCAACAATTGAGAAGAAATTAGAGACTGTGGGCTGCTCAGATGAAGAGAAGGTACGATATGCATCACATCAACTAAAATGGACCAGCAGCAACATGGTTTTAGCAAATTTTCGTAATAACAGGGCGAACAAGCCAACCCCCATCAGCTGGGAGGAGTTCAAAGAAATTTTTGTAAGTCTCATGTCCACAAGGAAAAAGTCCGATCTGAAAAGAAAAGAATTTGACAATCTAATGCAAGATGGCAAGAAAGTAACAGACTACTTGAACAAATTTAATGAGTTGGCAAGATATGCCCCAGAGGATGTAAACACTGAATCAAAGAAGGTGTACAAGTTCATGAAGGGACTAGACTCCATACTTAAGGTGCACCTATCCATTCAGGGGATTACGGAATTTCAGGACCTAGTGAACAGGGCTATCATTTTAGAGAGTGAGCAGGCTAATCTGAATGAAGAAAGGAGGAAGAAAGCAAGGATGGATCCTCGCTCAATGATGCAAGGGCGGTGCATCGTAGCCAAATGCACACCCCGACCTATAATTGCCAACCGGCGACCTACAACACCTATGGTTCCTAAGTGTGGAAAGTGTGGAGGAAAGCATTTTACACGAGATTGTCTGACAGGTAGTGGTGCATGTTTCAACTGTGGTAAAAATGGACATCACCGGCTTAATTGCCCCTACCCTGCCAGATTGCCTGCAGCCTATGTGCAGCAAGTTCCACTACCACGCCCACAAGTTCAGGTTCAACGTCCACCATCTGGACGAGGAGGGCCTACAAACCTGGCAGTAAGAGGAACACCCCGTGGGGGACCAACAGGTGGACAAGCTAGATTAAATCATGTTACTGCAGAGCAACTTGGAAAGGCTACAGATGTTATCACCGGTAAACTACTTGTCTTACCTTCAGTTGGTACTGTACTTTTCGATTCTGGTGCTACGCACTCATTTATCTCACAAGAGTTTGTCACTAAGAATGGGTTAACATGCACATCACTAGAGAAACCATTATGGGTTAGTACACTTGGGGGAATAATAGCAGTACACTTCATATGCAAAGATCAGCCCATAATAATCCAGCATACTAAATTTTTAGCAAATCTGTACACAATAGAATTATCTGGGTTGGAAGTAATTTTGGGTATGGATTGGCTAGCTGCTAACGGAGTGACAATAGATTGTGAACTGAAATGTGCATCCATAAGAAAATCTGATAGTTCTAGGATAGCCTACTTTGGAGATAGAACAACATTTGAGAACACTCCCATAACCACAGCTAGCATGCAGGGGACAGAAGTAAAAGATATACCTGTGGTTCAGGAGTTCCTTGATGTTTTCCCTAGTGAATTACCTGGCATGCCACCAAACAGGGAGCTAGAATTCACCATTGAGCTGTTACCTGGTACTGCACCAATAGCAAAACGCCCCTATAGGATGTCACCAGAAGAATTAGTGGAGTTAAAGAAGCAATTGGATGAGTTAACAGAAAAAGGTTTTATTAGAGAAAGCATATCACCATGGGGAGCTCCAATATTGTTTACAGAGAAAAAGGATGGAGGACTTAGATTGTGTACAGACTACCGAGACCTTAATTGTGTGACCATAAAGAACAAGTACCCTTTGCCAAGGATAGACGACCTATTTGACCAGCTTCGTGGGGCATGTGTCTTCTCAAAAATTCTGGTTACCACCAAATGAAAATGAGAGCAGAAGATATTGAGAAGACTGCCTTCGTATCTCGTTATGGACATCATGAGTATACCGTGGTTCCCTTTGGGTTAACTAATGCACCAGCCATGTTCATGAATCTAATGAACAAAATCTTTATGAAATATCTGGATAAGTTTGTGATTGTATTTATTGATGATATCCTAATTTATTCGAAGAGCAATGAAGAACATGCTGAACATCTGAGAATAGTGCTACAGATCCTAAGGGAAAACCAATTATATGCAAAATTTAATAAGTGTGAATTCTGGTTGGACCAAATAGCCTTTCTTGGTCATATAATATCTGGGAGAGGGATCGAGGTCAACCCCAACAATGTCAAAACAATTATGTCTTGGGACCCCCCAACAAATCCAACCAAAGTACGTAGCTTTTTGGGAATGGCAGGCTACTACCGCAGATTTATAAAAGGGTTCTCTCAGATAGCTTTACCTCTCACCAAACTACTTAGGAAGGAAGCAAAATTTAATTGGACAGAGGCTTGTGAGAGGAGTTTCCAGGAGCTCAAGAAACGCTTGACTACGGCACCAGTACTAGCCTTACCTGAAAATGGTAAATAATTTGTTGTGTATTATGATGCTTCCAGGATTGGCCTAGGATGTGTATTGATGCAGAAGGACCGAGTAATAGCATATGCTTCCCGCCAATTGAAACCACATGAGTTAAATTACCCCACCCATGATCTTGAATTAGGAGCTGTGGTACATGCCTTAAAAATATGGAGGCACTACTTATATGGTTCTAAGTGCACAGTATACAGTGACCATAAGAGTCTTAAGTACATATTTACACAAAAGGAACTCAATATGAGACAACGGAGATGGATTGAACTCATAAAAGATTATGATCTGAGCATTAACTATCATCCTAGAAAAGCGAATGTGGTCGCTGATGCTCTTAGTAGGAAAGCACATTGCAGCCACATAAAGGTCATAGAATATGCAAAAGAGTTGCTACTGGACTTAGCTAGAATGGAAGTAGAGTTGAGAATTGGTACAACAGAAGCTAACATCGCTACCATGGTATTTCATCCCACATTACTGGATCAAATAAAGGAACGACAATCAGCTGATGCTTTTATTAAAGAAGAGGTGAGAAGAATTTAGGCAGGTGTGCCCTCTCAGTTCAGATCGGACAGCGAAGGAATTCTATGGAATCATAACAGGATATGTGTACCCAATGACCAAGAAATCAAAGAAATAATTCTACGTGAGGCCCATGATACCCTGCACACCATCCATCCAGGGAGTACCAAGATGTACCAGGATCTGAAAGGAAACTTTTGGTGGGCTCGTATGAAGAGAGAAATTGCAGAATATGTAGCTAAGTGTGACATTTGTCAAAAGGTAAAAGCAGAACACCAACGCCCTGTGGGATTACTACAGCCACTTGAAACACCTGATTGGAAATGGGAGGATATATGCATGGATTTCATTATAGGGTTACCCTTGACAGTACACAAGAAGGACACCATTTGGGTCGTGATAGACCGACTCACCAAATCAGCACACTTCATTGCTACAAACCAAAGATATTCTTTTGATAGACTAGCTGAATTATACTTGGAAAGGATAGTTTCACTCCATGGTGTGCCAAAAACTATAACATCAGACCGTGGGTCAGTGTTCACCTCAAACTTTTGGAAGAGCCTTTAGGATGCCCTTGGGACACATTTAAATTTCAGCACAGCCTACCATCCACAAACCGATGGTCAAACCGAGAGAGTAAATCAGGTTCTTGAGGATATGTTGAGGGCATGTGTGATCAACTTTGGAGAGTCATGGGACAAGCATCTACACTTAGCTGAGTTTGCCTACAACAACAGTTACCATGCAAGCATACGAATGGCTCCCTATGAAGCATTGTATGGTCGGAAGTGTCGATCTCCTATATGCTGGTATGAAGTTGGTGAGAAGCCATTGATGGGTCCTGATATAGTTAGAGAGAATGATGAGAGAATTCAAATGATCAAAGAGCATCTCCGAATTGCACAAAGCCGGCAGAAGAGTACGCAGATCGGCATCGGCGGGAACTAGAATTCACACCTGGGGACTTTGTATATTTGAAAGTGTCACCCATGCATGGAATTCGTCGGTTTGGAGTAAAAGGAAAACTCAGTCCAAGATATGTGGGTCCTTTTAAAATATTAGAGAAGAAAGGGGCAGTGGCCTATCAGCTAGAATTACCCAAGCAACTGTCCAGGATACACAATGTGTTCCACATATCTCAACTCAGAAAGTGTCTCAGAGAACCGTCAGAACAACTAACCAATCTAGATGTCCCATTACAATCAGATTTAACCTATGAGGAGTGCCCAACCAAGATATTAGAAGTGGAAGAGCGCAAGTTAAGGAATAGAACAATAAAGTTTTGCAAGGTGCAGTGGAAAAACCATTCAGTCCGTGAGGCAACATGGGAAAAAGCGGAGGATTTACAAGAGAACTACCCAAATCTTTTCAAGTAAGTTTTGATTTCGGGACAAAATCTTTCTAACGGAGGGAGGATGAAACAACCCGAAATCTTATTAAATAAAAAAGATGTAGTTATACCTTTAATTGTTCTCAAAGAAAAAAAACAACAACAACAACAAATTATACACAGGCAAGAGAGCCACATCTTTACTCGGGTCAAGTGTGGTCAATAGGAACACAGTGCAAGGAGTGGGTAAAAATTTCTCATCTAGTGAATTTGTGACACACACCCACACAAATAGTGAATCAACAAGGAGAGGCATGGGCTACCATTCCAACAATTCTTGGTACAGATATAAGATGGAATGGCAGGAGTAAGTGTGGTAGACGGGAGAACAATACTCACTTTCACATCCAGCCAGTTAGCACGGTAAGGAAACCAATCCCTCTTCATCTTCATCTCCCCTACCCAACCATCCCAAGATTTGTAGCCAATCAACCTCCAAATGGTGATGTAGAGCACCATCATCAGCTTGGCTAAGAGGTGGAAGGGGGTGAGCCAGCAAGAAGAAGGGCCGACTCGTAAAGAGCTGAATCTGCAGGTGGGAGTCTGCTAGCTTGTGAGCTCGTGGGGATCCAGCAAGAATACACTAGAAGCAGAGATCAGGTGATTTTCTCATGCTACCATAGCTATCCCTTAGCAAATCCCACATAAAGCAAGCAAGCACTTGGAAGCAGTATCTTAGTACCTCAATGCAAATCTTGCTAGAAAAGAAGGGGAATGTATTAATAGAGGCATTGGAAGGAGGAGATTAGAAAGGAAAAATTTGTAGCACTTATCTTAGAGCTGGCCTTCGGTGGTGCCAAGCACCAAGGTCGCCAGCTGCAGTGGGGCACCAGCCTTTGGAGTAGAGTTTGGGAGAGAAGAAAGAGAGCCACAGCTGTAACAGATGGAGGAAGAAGAAGGGAAATGCTAGTTGCCTTGTGCCTGTATGAAGGGATAAGGAAGGAAAACAGTAGAGAGGTTAATTAGTTGATGCACACTAGTAACCTACACAGCTAACCCAATACCCTGTAACCCAAATATAGTTTAGGTAAATCTACAGAGAGGTGGGCACACTTTATTTGTGGATTGTTTGTTTTCATTTTTTTTTAAAAAAATTTAATTAAACCTCGCGGTATATGGTGGGAATGCAGGAAAGGAATTAGAGGTGGAGACGGGTCAGTTGGGAGCGCCAGCTAGTTTCGATCTCAACTACGAGATTCCAGGCAAGCTAACCTTTGAACATGGTGATTTGAATTATTTTGCATAAATAATAGTTTGTTTTATAGTATTGTCACCTTGCATCAAATGAATTTTTCAAATAAGTAAGTCATAGAGATGGATGATAATATATATACTGGAGAGATCAGTTGAGGGAGCAACTGATTTTCCCTTAATTATTAGGAGGGTAGAGGTGCCATGGACGGGATTTGAATGGAGGCGGGACCCTCTACATACGGTTATAACATAAGGACTAAAATCATTCTCGCTTGTATTAGTGTGTTGTATAAGAACCATATCGACCATGTACTCATCGAAAGGCGAGCAGAGTTTAGTATCTTATCAAGTTGTTACACTCTGTATAGGGGATGTAGTAATAGCTTGGGCGATGAAAAACCCAAGACAATGCCGATGAAGTGCATTGATGCGCATATATTAGCGCCGGATGAAGGAGTGTAATGTACGGAAATAAGAGAAAGTACTCTGTACTCTAAGTACTGTCCAGTGTTTTAGAAAGAGGGCAGGCTGGCGTTTAGTCGGCCACAGGCACTCGGGCCCTCGGGCACACGGCACTCGGGCACTCGGGCTCTCGGGCACTCGGCACTCGGGCACACGGATTCTCGGGCACTCGGCACTCGGGCCACCGGGCACGCGGGGGCACGGGCACGGCCACGGCACTCGGGCACGGCGAGGCACGGGCGGCGGCCATGGGCACCGCGGCACGGGCACGGGGCACGGGCACGACACGGGCACGGCACGGGCGCGGGCACTCGCACCCGGGCACGGCCGCGGCACCCGGGCACGGGCACGGGCGAGGGGCGCCTAATGGGATTCTTCTCTTTATGCAAGTGATTAGTAGATTTATACAAAAAAAAAATTAAACTTGGACTTTTCTTACAAGAACCATATTTTCGGAAGAATCATATTTGAGAGATGATGATTTGATAAACATGCTCTGCATTTTGTTACTGATGCTTGCTGAGTACCTAGTACTCACCCTTGATATTAAATATATATATATAGAGGCCAATTCATCGGGGCAGATCAATGGGACCAATGAGGGTTTGGAGGACCAGTCTTATGCTGCTTGGTGCACTGAACAGCCCGGGGATGATGCCTATGACTTTAATGTGTATTATGAGGATGGGATGAGTAGATGTATGCCGGGTAGCAGTCCTGTAACTATGCCAACAAACCCGAGATGTTGAAGTTTGTATGATGTCCAAGTGCTACGAATGGGAAGACATGTAGGACCCTGTGTAAGATTCCAGCCCTGCGTGGCATGGTTTTGTAAAAAAAATTAGTGGGATCTTCTAGCTATATGTCTGCTGCTATCTCTGATGTGGATTATTATTCACTAAAGCACGTCTCTAGTGAATAATGATACATGGACTAAGGACGCCATTTTGGTAATGGCGGCCTGGGTCGTCACACAACCTACTAGGTGAGCCCTAGTGAGAACCATCCTGAATTTCAGCAACATCCCCATCAAGCAAACCATCATCCTCTAAGTCCTCACCTGCATCAAAGCCTAAAATACCATAAGAAAATTTACAAGTACAAGAGTCAGTACATCAATACAATGTACTGGTAGTGCCAAGCCTATCATACATGCAGGTTAATATCAAGGAAAGGCTAATAAGGCTAATCATTTGCAGAAAAGCAATGTTTGATTTTATAAACATTTCACAACACATAGTTCACAAGCATGTAATTGAAATCTTGAGCATATATATATATATATATATATATATATATAATCATAATCATAATCATAATTTAAATCCACCTTAACCCATAAAAAGGCACTTACCACCCTCCATGGTGGTAAGCCCAAGGAGTTCAAAATTTCTCTTTCTTTCAAACTTCCCGTTTATACACACACACAATGCTTGACACATTTTTAAATAAATCTATACTCAACATAAGTCACTAGGCTACTCATAACCATGAGCATGGCTAATCAATTAGTTCTAACTCTGCAGAGTGCGTACACTTTACCCACACGATGTGAAGATAGTGATCATGCCTAACATGCCATGCGATACCGTAGTATCCGTTTCACTAATCACAACATAGCCTTTACATTGCTCATCATTTAACCCTGCACCAGCGACGGCATGCGAAATCCACCCTAGGAGCAACCCTAGAGCTGCTAGGTGGCAGGCCCACGCCTTAGCCTAGCACCGTGGCGGCAAAACCCCTTGTTTTCCCCACGAGGTACTATACCGTTGTATTGGATAGACTTAGACGCCTACACCATTACGGGTTAATAGGTAATTCCTATGAGTTACTACAATATCATAACTCATACAACTCCGGCCTTCCAAATGCAAGGCTAAATAATGAGCAACTTAGTAAGCTACGGCTAACCCATACTAGCATATGTGGTCGTACTGTATTCCATAGTAAAAGACATTGAGTTCAGTCTTTAATCGACCCAGGCGAGCACTCCCCCTATCGGTACACAACTATCATATATGCGTACCACTTGCCGCCCAAGTCTTAGAACCATTTTCATCATTTATATCATCACTTTATCACCATTTCAAATTCTGTCCAGAAATCTTAAAATACTTATTTTGTCATTTATAAAGTGACAAAATGAATAAAAGCAGAAAAACTACGGCATGGCTAAGCATACAAATAAATATATATATGCACATATAAGCCATTTGAGTGAAAAAGGCACTCCATACCCACCTTATGGCTACAATGGTAAGCGATTCCATAATGCGTCTATTTGGCATTAACTACCATTTACTCATTTTACAAATCATACATTCAAATACGCATGTGTTGACGCCAAAAATCGCCGGCAGCGTCGATGACGAGCCGATGACCTGGTTCGGTGCCTGAAGACACGCGAAGACCTGGGAGATTTGCTTCACTCCAGTGCAGGTCCTAAATCTTCGAGGTTCGTAGGCGTGCCAGTCAATTTGACCCTGCAATTGACAAGGAGATAAAAAATGTTAGATCAGTGAGCCAATCGGCTAGAAGCCGATTTGGACTCGTTTCATCGGCCGATAGCCGATATGGACTGTAGCACATATACACCGATTTGAAACCGATGATGGCATGAACGATAACAGATAAATCAATTAACTGTTCTATAGCCGATTGCAATAAAAATGCAAATAAGAAGAAATAATTAAATAATACAATCGGCTTCATCCAGATACCGATTAGACGAAATCTAGTAACTACCGATGGTCACACTGTTCATGTCAACCTTGATAGATCGGACCGAACCGAGACAGTATAAGATTAACATTAACGGTGCTAGACCGATAGAAAACTAGATTAATCGTACTTGCCATAATAAATCAGGCTGGATTAATAAGGATAAAACAATAATAAATCATATATATTAGGAAATTTAATAACCAAAGTAAATAAGATATCAGCGACTGCCGGTATAGCAAAAGGTATCGGCTGCAAAGCCGATAGTAACGTGGTGCCAAAAACATGTGGATGATACGATCGGCTGATTGCCAATAAAAAACTGTTAGCACTTCGCGAAATATCTAAAAAGCATTCGTGCTCGAACAACCCTGCCATGCCCGTGCCCGGGTCCATACCCATGCTCGTGCCCGGGTCCTCGCCTGTGCTCATGCCCGGGTGGGCAGAGTAAGCCGATCGTGATAATAATATGGGTAAAGTAAATCACAGATAAAACAGTGGAAATGTGCTGAGATCGCTGAACTCAATAAAAGATAACTTATCGGCTAAGCACTCCGTACATAAAAAACACCGCATAAACATCATCGGCTTATTAAGAGTAAAAGCTATTACTACCAGTCTAGTACATCGGACTCAACCGTTGCAGCACAGACTAATAATGATAACAAGACCTCGATGAGCCGATAGATCTAATGCGATCGTGATGTAAAATAAGATAACTTATCGGCTTATACATCCGATAAGATGCTTGCGTAAAACCATCAACCTAGCCCGGCGCAGAAACGATTTATCGCTGACAGTTTTAGATAGGTCGCGGCAACCGAAACCGATGCCCAGCACAAACTGAGGATAAATCGCGCCCGATAGGCCGATAAAGATCTACGCACGCGTGATGATGATATACCTGATCGGCCTAAGAGATCGAACCGAACCGATGCCAGCCGTAGACAGAAAGCAGAATATCGTGGTAAGCCATCTACCGTAAACCAACTAGAATATCGGACCAAACCGAGAAAGTCCTAGCCGATGAGATAGACGGGTGACGAGACTTACCCTCTCGCTGGAGGTCGAACTTAAACCGATGCAGGGCCCGGCTCGAGAAGCAAGAACCCGTCGAAAAAGTGTGGTGATGCGCCGAAATTGTATTGATCTTGATTGATGTAGATGATTTACAAAGCACCCGAGCATACGTATATATACCTCGAGTTGACACGAGTCCTTATTGGACACGGCACAGATTTACCTAATTACAGGAGAAATATTACAGGCCGATCAAACACGAGATCAGTGTTCTAGCTAAAGATTAAAAATTAACACGCTAAATAGTAGACACGAGTAAACAACTGCCACACTGTCGGTCTTCATGGCTTCTTTTCTGAATCCGAGACTCCCTTCTGGATCAATCTCCGTTTAGTTAAAGTAACTTCCTCCTTAGCCGAATCTGACACAGAGAGCCATACCAAATTTTGGCGTTAACACAATGCCCCCCAATTTTGAAGTTTTCTATAAGGCTTCGAAATTTCTTCATCTGGGCTTTAGATTCCTTCCATACCGAGGTGGCCCAAGGTAGCCTACTTGCCTTAATTGTTTGAAACAGTGCCAACGGCCTCGATTCCCGCCCGGTCATCATGGCCTTTTGTTGACGCCGAAAACTGCCGGGTGTGCCAAAAAGCTTGCTGACGATCTGGTTCGGCGCCTATAGACACGCGAAGGCCTGGGAGATCTGCTTAGCTCCAGTGCAGGTCCTAAATTATTGAGGTTCGTAGGCGTGCCAGTCAATTTGACCCAGCAATTGACAAGGAGATAGAAAATATTAGCCAACAACCCAATCGGCCGACAGACTGATGAAGACTCCTTCCAACCGATTGCCGATAGCTCCTGTACCGAATTCCCCTGAGCCGACTGCCCGACTTGTCCGGGCCCTCGCCTGTGTCCGCGCCCGGGTCTTCACCTGTTGCCCACGCTCGGGTTCTCGTCTGTTGCCCGAGCCCGGGACCTCGTGCCCGCGCCCGGATCTCTGTGCCCGCGCCCGGCTACCAGCAGCGATCGGCCGATAAGCCGATAGAATCTTCCTTTAGCCGATGGCGCCAACAGTGCTCGCACATCGGCTACACTTGTACCAGGCCTCGTCCTCGGCGTGCTCGCGTCCGGGTCCTTGTTGGTCCTCCTGTCTGGGTACGCGGTCAACAATACTTGCGCATCGGCTAAGAAACCGATAATATAGTCGATGATAATATAAACAGATAAAAAGCCAGCCGACTGAAAATAAACAACTTGGACATCGGCTAGAGGCCGATGATATAGTAGATAGGCAAAATAATGAAATATAGGCAGTCGGCTTTATGTAGAACATAAAAGAATTGCAATATAAGTTAGCCGATTACTGATAGAAAACATGTGTATCGGCTGGAAGCCGATGAAGTGTAAAACAAAGACGCAATCGGCTGTGATAACCAGATAACCTATGCTAAGCGCTCGATAGACATCGCATAAAAACCATGACCCATCAAGGATAACTTATCATTATCAATCTGTATTCAAACCTAACTGATGCACGATTAATAATGATAAAAGAACCTCGATGAGACGATAGACCCTAATGCCAACTGTGCTGTAATAAGATAACTTTATCGCTATACATTCCGATAAGACGCTTGCATGGGAACCATCAACCTGCAGGAATGATTTATCACGAGCAGTTTAAGGTCGGACCCAACCGATGCAGCAAAACTGATGATAAATCGCTCCCAGTAAGCGCTCCGATAGAACATCGCATAAAACCCATGGACCCATCATGGATAAACTTATCATTATCAATCTAGTAGTTCAACCTAACTGATGCAGCACAGATTAATAATGATAAAAAGAAACCTCGATGAGACGATAGACCTAATGCAACTGTGATGTAATAAGATAACTTATCGGCTATACATTCCGATAAGACGCTTGCATGGAAACCATCAACCTAGCAGGAACGATTTATCACGAGCAGTTTAGTAGGTCGGACCCAACCGATGCAGCACAAACTGATGATAAATCGCTCCCAGTAAGCGCTCCGATAGAACATCGCATAAAACCCATCGACCCATCATGGATAAACTTATCATTATCAATCTAGTAGTTCAAACCTAACTGATGCAGCACAGATTAATAATGATAAAGAACCTCGATGAGACGATAGACCCTAAATGCAAACTGTTGATGTAATAAGATAACTTATCGCTATACATTCCGATAAGGACGCTTGCATGGAAACCATCACCTAGCAGGAACGATTTATCACGAGCAGTTTAGTAGGTCGGACCCAACGATGCAGCACACAAACTGATGATAAATCGCTCCTAGTAAGCGAATGAGACTATGCACGCTGTGATGTGGATACCTGATCGGCCTAAAGAGATCGAACCGAACCGATGCAGCCGTAAACAGAGCAGATACACCTGGGTAAGGGGTGACGAGTCTTACCCTCTCGCAGGAGTTCGGACCTAAACCGATGCAGCCCGCTCGGAGAGCAAGAACCGTCGAAAGGTGGCGATGCGCGAAGTTTATTGATCGTTGTGATAGTTTACAAGTACCGGGCTACGTATATATACCGAGTTGGTACAGTCCTGATGAGACATGAAACAGGAGTTTCCTAATTATAAAAGGGAAAACTAAGCAAGCCCCGATCAGATACGAGATCAGTTTCCTAAAAATTATCAAAACTACCTAATTATAGATAGTTAATTAACTGCCATACTTGCGGTCTTCACGGCTCCTCTTCTGGATTCGGCCTCCTTCTGGACCAAGCTCCGTAGTTAACAGCAACTTCTTCTAGCCAAAATCTGATACAGAACCATGCCAATTTTGGCGTTAACACAATGCCCCCCAATTTCGGAGTTGTTGTCCCAAAACTTCGAATTCTTCTGTTTGGGCTTCGATTCTTCCATGGCCTCTTGAAATCGGCTTTCATGAGCCGATACCCTCTGTCTAGGTGTGCTAGGCTCTCGAAGTCTTCTGATGAAAATCTTTCTTGATTCGAGCCAACAAACCTTGGAATGCTAAGTCAGCCAGTTGTGCTCATCCAGACTTAAAACCTAATAAACATCGGCTTCTAACACCACGAAACCTCTGGATAATATTCTGCGACTGACTTCATCTGGCCTCTGTAATTACGATGTTAAGATCTTTATTAGCTCATCTCCTGAATCCCAGTAAAAGAATATTTGTGGAAATTGCTTCTCCAAATCGGCACCCCCAACCCCAAACTGAATTTGGTGGTAACAAAGAGAACCATGTGAAGGCCGATCCAGATAGCGATATTGGGAAAAATCGAACTCTCAAAGCTTCTTCAGCCGATGCCTCCCCACACTGAGCCAAGAATCGGCTGACATGCTCCACTGTGGATACATCATCTTGTCCTGAGAATTTGGAGAAGTCTGGTATTCTGTACCGGCGCGGCAATGGAATTCTATCAAACCAATCTGGATATGGATGCCGATACATAAATTTTTCCTTCTTCGGTCTTAGACCGAATTGTTCTCTCATCACCCTCAGTAATTCTGCTGTCAAATCTTCTTTGGATCTTCAATGAAATGCAGAGGTGGACTTGATAGCCGATTTTGCTTCTGAAATATACAATCTCTGAGAGGATTGTACTCCAGGACAGCTCCTGATAACTCCGTTCCATGCCCCCCATAGTAGTGCAGTTTGATGATATCCTGGAGAATTCCTATTGTTGCCCCAGCCAGTGAATAGGCCCCATTGCCTTCTTGATCAGTTCTGTAATGTTTCACCAAGTATTCCAGATTGATCGATCAATGCATGAGAACTGCGTTCATTAACCATGCCTTGAAGTTGCTTCTGTGACCTTGCAGGTGATGTATGGCTCGCTTCATCAATCAGAACAGGCTTTGGAAATTGCGACTTCTGAATCGGCCTTGATCTGTCATTACCGAAGTATTCAGACAAAGCTTCCGAAAATCATCGATGTTTTGCTCCACTGTATGTCTCTTTCTCCCGTCAAGTCGTCTTCTATTGTAGACTGGGATTGTATCATCTTCTGTGCGACTCTCTTTTCCAGCCATGTTGAAGTTTATATGTGTCCCACCATCGCGTGCCAAACAGTGTTCGTAAGACCGCGTTCATAACGCCGAAAACCGCCGGGTGTGCCAAAAAGCCTTGCTGACGATCTGGTTCGGCGCCTTATAGACACAGCGAAGGCCTGGGACATCTGTTAGCTCCAGTGCAGTCCTAAATTATTGAGGTTCGTAGGCGTGCCAGTCAATTTGCCCAATTGACAGAGAGAGAGATGATTAGATTATGTAGCTAAGCGCTAACAACCCAATCGGCCCCGACAGACTGATGAGACTCCTTCCTTCCAACCGGATTGCGATAAGCTCCTGTACCGAATTCCCCTGAGGCGCCGACTGCCCGCACTTGTCCGGCCCTCGCCTGTGTCCACAGCCAGGTCTTCGCCTGTTGCCACCACGCCTCGGATTCTCTCGTCGTTGCCCGAGCCGGACCTCGTCCCCGCGCCCGGATCTCTTGTGGCCCGTGGCCCGGGTCTTCGTGCCCGCGGTCCGGCTACCAGCAGATCGATCCAGAATAAGCCGATAGAATCTTCCTTCAGTGGCGCCCATGCTCGCACATCGGCTACGCCATGTACCCGGCGCCCTCGTCCTCGGCGGGGCTCGCGTCCGAGGTCCTTGTTGGTCCTCGGTCCGGGTACGCGGTCAAGCAATACTTGGCGATCGGCTAAAAGAAACCGATAATATAGTCGATGATAATATAAACAGATAAAAAGCCAGCCGACTGATAAATAAACACTGGGACATCAGCTAGAGGCGAATGATATAGTAGATAGGCAAATAATGAATATAGTGCAGTCGGCTTTATGTAGTACATAAAAGAGGGTATTGCAATATAAGTTAGCCGTTACTGATAGAACTGTCGCTTCGGCTGAAGCCGATGATAGTGTAAAACAGAGGGTTCGATGGGTTTATGCGATGTTATCGGAGCGCATTAGCCGATATGGTTATCTGTTATCACAGCCGATTGCGCTTTGGCTCTCTTTTACACTATCATCGATCTTCCTAGCCGATACACATGTTCTATCAGTAATTGGCCACTAACTTATATTCCAATTCTTTTATGTACTACATAAGCGACTGCACTATATTCATCTATTTTGCCTATCTACTATATCATCGGCCTCTAGTCGATGTCCAAGTGGTTTATGTTTCATTATCAGTCGGCTGGCTTTTTATCTGTTTATATTATCATCGACTATACTTATCGGTCTTAGCCGAATGCGCAAGTATTGTTGACGCGCGTACCCGGACACCGAGACCAACAAGGACCCGGACGCGAGCACCGAGGACGAGGGCCCGGGTAACAGGTGTAGCCGATGTGCGAGCACTGTTGGCGGCCATCGGCTGAAACAGGAAGATTCTATCGGCTTATCGGCCGATCTGTGCTGCTGGGTAGGTACGGCGCTCCGATAGAACATGCGCATAAAACCCATCGACCCATCAAGGTATAAAACTTATCATCTTATCAATCTAGTAGTTTCAAACCTAACTGATGCAGTACAGATTATAATGATAAAGAACCTCGATGAGACGATAGACCTACATGCAACTGTTAGATGTAATAAGATAACTTATCGGCTATACATTGGCCGATAAGACGTTGCATGAGGAAACATCAACTAGCAGGAATGATTTATCACGAGCAGTTTAGTAGTCGGACCAACCGACTGCCCGAGGACAAACTGATGATAAATCGCTCCAGTAAGCCGATGAGACTATAGCACGCGTGATGTGTGTATACCTGATCGGCCTAAGAGATCGAACCGAACCGATGCAGCCGTAAACAGAGCAGATACACCTGGGTAAGGCGGTGACGAGTCTTACCCTCTCTGCAGGAGTTCGGAAGCCTACGAGCAGCCCCGCCTCGAGAAGCAAGGAACCCGGTCAAGGTGCGACTGCCGCCGAAGTTTATTGATCGTTGTGATAGTTTACAAGGTTACCGGGCATACGATATATACCCCGAGTTGGTATAGTCCTGATAGGCACGAAACAGGAGTTTCCTAATTATAAAAGGGGAAAACTAACAAGCCGC